>VZRX01009835.1:0-12470 GCA_013398075.1 Notiomystis cincta | reverse complement strand
GGGTTCCTGCTTGGGGCACAGGGCGGGATCCACCCCCAGAGCCAGCCCCTCTTCCCTGGAATACCCGCAGGAATTCAGAGCTGCACTTCTGCTCTCCTGTCCTAGGGCCTGGCACAGAAAGTCCCTGTGAAAGGCTCAGGAGCTGTCTGTATTCCAAACCTTTGCCTTTGAGTACAGGAATTGAGTCTGCTGAGTGGTACAGAAGCTGGAATAGTGCACTAGGATGAGGGAAATCTGGATTCAGGAGGAAGTTCCCCAGCACCTTTCCCATGTCCAACTTGTCAGGCCCGAAGCTGACATGAAATGAGTCTTTTGGCATCACCAGTGGTGGCCACGAGGAGAGGGTAGAGCTGAGAAACCATGAACAGAGAGAAAACTCAGGGCTCTCGCTGCCTCTTAATGCTCTTAAATGGCACTTCACAGTCAGGGTCCCCATGGAGTGTGGGGATACACCTGCAGCTGCCCTGAAACTGTGGCTGTGCAGAACCACAGAACTTGATCAGCTGTTGTATAAGCCCAGCCTTGGCCTGGCCACGTGTGTTAGCAGCAGCCACAGGGCTGTGATTCCCCCCCAGTGGGACAGATCTTTCCACTTCTCTCTGCTGCAGCTCTGTGGTGCTGAATAACCCGGCCCAGAACTTTAATCTGCTGCCAGGGGAGCACATTCCATGCTGGGAGCCTTAATCTGCTCTCAGGCACATTAAAGTCAAGGGCACTCCTGGCTGGGTGTTGTGTGTCCCAGACAGCATCGATACAGCATGGATTTATCCTCAGAGTCAGCAGTGTCCTGGCTGTGCAGCAGCACAGCACAGCCCTCATTGGGTCAGCTTCAGGGACTTCAGCTTGTATTTCACTGCACCGTCCTTAACTTCCTAAATATTTTCATAGAGTTATTAAATCCTAACAACTGCCTTGTTAAGCAATTTGCCCTTTTTTGTATTTACACTGAGCTGTTCTTAGAGTCTGAGGATGTTGTAGTGTTGGGTTTTTTTGTTCACTGGTCTGTAGATCAGTGAAATACAAGATTTATGCTGAGCCCCCCACCAAAATGCAGGCTCTGCTGCACTTCCCTGCATCTAAATTAGCAAAACAATTGATAATCTCTCTGAATTTTTATGAAACCTGTAAATTGTCCTTCAATTTTCTGCTCAGCTGGACTCTGTGGGCGCACCTACCTTTTGTTAGGTAACAGCTAAACCAGGTGTTGAGCTCAAAGGCTGAGTGCAGTGCACATGGGTGGGGATCTGAGCTGGGAGCAGGGGAGGGGGTGTCCAGCAGAGCTCTCAGAGCCCCAGAGCAGCCCTGGGTGTTTTTGCCCCCCAGATCTGCACCACGTCCTCCACGTGAAGGAGCTGGTCCTGCTCTGCTGTTGGGCTCCCCAGGGATTTGGTTGGATTTTTTTTGGCAGGATCGATGTCCTGGGGTCACCTGGATCCCGAGGAAGGGCACCAGGAGCTTTTTGAGCCATGGAGAACCGAATGCCTGCTCTGTGCCCCAGGGTGCCTGCTGCACCCAGGGCTGAGCAGTGCTGTGCCCTCCCAGCCTGGGTGTTACGGCTCCCGGGCGTGGGATTATCCTTGGCCTGGGAATTGGAGCATGCAAGGAGCTCTCCTGGCTCACCTGCTGCACCAGGTTTATCCGTGTTCCCAGGCTCCTGCCCACACTTGTGCTTTTGCTGGTTGAAATCATCCCTTTGTCTCCATCCAGGGGAAAATAGAGAAAAGGCCAGACTCAGCCGCCGCCGCGCCCAGGTCTGAACCCAGCGCGGGCACTAAAGTGGCTCCTAAAGCAGCCGCAGCAAAAGAGGGGGTCCCCAAACAGCCCAATGGGAAAGTGAGTTCCTTTCACACTTTTCTCTGGGGGAGATGAAGGAAAACGTTTCCATTTTGAGTCACTGTCCCTCCTCTTCAGCTGTCCTGCTCTCTCCTGTCAGTGGCACTGTTCCTCGCACAGACACCTCCCGTTCTCTCTTGTGCACCCTGAGAGCTTCCCAGGGGAGCTCCTCCAGGGAGGGACCTTCTCCACTCCTGCTGGAAAGGTTTCCAGAGCAGTTGAAGTGAAACTCGAGTTTCACTTCCAGGTTAATACAGGCTTAACTTTGAGTCAGAGGTTTCCCTTAAACCCAGTTCTTCGCACACAGAACCAGTTTGTGACGAGGCAGAGAGGATGAGTTCAGAGCTGCTTCTTTTAAGACTGCAGAATATGAAGGAGTTCACATCTTCCCTGCAATATTCCTGACCCAGTTGTAGCAGAACTCTGTAACTCCATGCCTTAGGCCATCACCATTGCTACTCCAAAGCACAGGTGGATGGCGTGAGGTGCCACAGATTAATTCCAATATTATCAGGCAGGAATGGTCAGGAATGAACAGGATTTGTAGCTCTAGGGAGTCAGAGAATCACCTCACACTCCACGGCACAGGTTTGTTCCCAGAGCTGCTATTCCCTGAATCCAGCCCTTCTGACCTGGCCAGGGAGCTCTGGGAAGCTGCCCAAGTGAGAGTGTTGGGTGATCCCTGCTGTGCTCCAAGTTTGTCACCTCTTGTAGAAACCAGGATCCAGCTCTGGCCCGCTTGTGCTGTGGTAAATAACTCCAGACTAAACCTGTGTTGTAACTAACCTTTGTAAACACTGGTGTCTAACCCAGTTACTGCTGTGAGTAAGGCTCACCTAAACTACTCCTTTCATATTGAAAAACCACACAGTCATTGAGGCTGGAGAAGCCCTCTGAGGTCATGAAGTCCAACCATCCCCCAGCACAGCCAAGCCACTGTTCTCATGCCCTCAAATCCAAGTCAGTGTAAAGGAGAAGCAATTTCATTAACAAAAGACTCATCTGAAATCATTAAACCGAAGGTGTGACCACCTTCAACACCAAAATGTTTCTCAGACCCAGCTTTACTGCCCAGGGGTTTGAAGGGACACTATCCAGGGCTGGATCCAGTCCAGGTGTGGGCATGGAGCAACTCACAGCATGCTGGGAATGGTGGCTCCACGGACTGGCTCTCCCTGCCCTGGGAAGCTGTCACTGGAAGGCTCCCAGAAGGCTTCCTGGGGCATGGACAGCGGCACACCCTCCCTCTGGGCTGGCTCCCCGTGCCCCAGGGCGGTTGCCCAGGCCCTGGGCAGTGCCAGGCCGTGCCCACGCCGTGCCTGGGCGCCTTCTCGCCGCGGTGCTCCCAGCCTGCCACTAACACTGTCTGTGCAGCCTCCTGTCCTTCACTCTCTCTCCCTCTCCTCCTCGGGGGCTTCCCCCAGCACTGGGTCCAGCTCCACACAGCCCCCTGCAGCCTCCTGCCGTATGACAACTCTAACCAGTCCTCTTCCCTTGTGTTGTTTTCCATTCTGTAACATTCCAGGTCCAGATAGTCTCCAAAAAAGCGAACTACAGCCATGTTCAGTCCAAGTGTGGTTCCAAGGACAATATTAAGCATGTCCCTGGAGGTGGGAATGTAAGTATGGGTCTGGGCAAGCTGTGTGTCTACTAAGGCCTTCTCTGGTGCTGTGTCGGGTGTGGCAGCCTCAGGAATGCTCTGCTGGAGGCAGGAGCTGTGGCAGAGCCCCAGGGCTCCTGGAGACATCTCAGGCTGGAGGATTATTGCACTTTCTCTCAGGCTGCCAGGCTGAACGTGTGTGCTTTGTTTCGCAGGGAACAACTACCCGTGGGCTGTTCCTGCTCTCTGGGCCGGCCCTGAGCAAACTCGGGGTGGGGACTGAACTCCTGGGAGTTCCCTGGCACCTCCTCACTCCCTGACCTCCTGTGGAGCCTGCATTTCCCAGAGCAGATGCAGAGTGGCCTGCAAGTGCCTGTTGCTCTCCCCTGGCTCACAGGGCCAGCTGGAGCCACACTCATTCACTTCTTCTTTCACAAAAGGGACTTTGGAGCAGGCAAAGACTCTGGGACTTAATCTTTGAGCTGCGATTAATTTCTAAATTTAAAGGCTGCTGGTATCTCTGGCCACAGGGCTGAGCTTATTAAAATAGAAAGTTAAGCTGGTGGTGTCTGCAGCTTGGTTTGGGGTTTTAGATGCTCAAAGTGTCTGTTAGGCAACCCAGGTTAACTGTCCAGACCCTACAGCTTGAGCCTGGGCATGGTCTGGTTTCCACGGGGCAGATCTGTGCTGCCCTGGCAAACCTGAGCTGGGCTGTTGGCACAGGACAAGTTCAGGAAGGCAGAGTTTGGGTGGTTTCAAACACACTGGAGGACTTGAGCCCAAGGAGGGTTTTTCCATAGGTGTTTAAATACCCTGGGTTGCTGAGGAGTGATGTCCAGCTGGTGAAGTGCACAGGGTGTCTGGTCCAGTGACACAAACCCTGCTGAGGACCTGGCTGTGGAGCCAGCTGGGGGCCACTTTTCCTGGGAAATCCATGTCCAGTCCACTGGCTGAACCTTTACATGACTGATTTTTCCACAAATCTTTGCAAGTGGTGATCAGCTGTGGGTTCTTAACCCTCCAGTGGTTGCCAAAGAGGCCAGAGACAGATGCTGAAGTCACACCTGTGCCACTGAACCCAGGCTGCCTTCCCACATCTCTCCTGCCCTCCAGTCTGGGCATTTGGGATTTGTGGTTCTCCCTTGTTGTTTCCATGATTTACAGCATGTTTATGGGAGTGTTTCCCATGGAAATGCTCACACAGGGGAACTGGAAATGCTGGTGTTGAGCCCTGGTGTCAGTGAGGAGCTCTCAAGGGGTTTTGGAGCCCTGTTTCTGTTCCTGCTGGCTGTTCCAGCTGGGTCTGTCCCCCAGGCTGTTCCAGGGTCGGTGACAGTTCCTGGAGCAGCTGGTGGCATTTCCCTGTCCATGCACTCCAAGGAGCTGTATTTTATAAACCACTTCAATTTTGCCACCTTTACCTCGTTCAGCCTTTCAGGAGCCTCACAGGTGCCTTCCCTGTTTTTTCAGGCTGCCAGAAATGGGGCTGAAATGTGGGGGATCTTTTCTTGCCTCATTAACTGCGTCAGTGAAGTGTCCTTGTGCTCGTGAATCACCATCCTGTCCCTCCCTCTTCAGTGCCAGCCATTCCCAGCCTTAGGGACAGCTGTGTCCCTGCTTTCTTCTCTTCTCTTCTCCCACACCCTCCTTTCACCACTGCAGTTTTGCTCCTTGCTCAACTACTTAGGCAGCTCTTCATTCTGCATTTTCAGAGCCAAAAGCTCATTTCCAGGTTCCAAATGCTCCCAGAGCAGCTCCAGGCAAGCATTCCCAGCCCTCCAGCACAGGCAGTGTGGATGTGAGTGCCTGGTCTTCCCAAAAAACCATTTTCTTTTATTCAGTTTTGTTTCTTCTCACTCCGTTTGGGGCACTGATTTCAGTGACCTCTTCCAAGATGTTTTCTTGCTCCAGTAGGTGTGGTGATCACTTCTGATGGAATTCCCAGTGTTTAATTCCCAGGTGGATCTGTCTGGAAGGTCTGTTCTGGGCTGTGCCTTCAGTTAAAGCTTTTAAGGGTCCTGTGGACAAGAATGTTGTGGTTCAGAAACAATTTCTGATGGATCTTTAGGGTTGCTCTGGTAGAAGTGATGGACATGGAATGGGTTGGGTTGGAAAGGACTTAAAGATCATTGAGTCCCATCCCTGCCATGGGCAGGGAGTCTCCCACCATCCCAGAGTGCTCCAAGCCCCATCCAGGCTGGCCTGGGACAGTCCCAGGGATCCAGGAGCATTGTCCTGCCACCCCACCCAAATGGCTCCAGGCTGGGTCTGTTCAGGTGCCCATTTTGCCCTCTAGACAAGGAGATAATTTCTCCTCCATGCCAAGATTGCCCAGAAGCAGAAGTTGTTCCTGTTCATGTTACTCTCACCAGAAATATCTTGACACAAACATAGTTTCCTGGGGAAAGGGTTTTGATGTTTTTTTGTTTAGTATTTCCCACTCTCAGAACCACTGAGGTTGGGAAAGATCTCCAAGACCATCAAGACCAACCTCTGACCAAGCTTTCTGTTCAAAGAAAGCAGTAAACAGGTGGATGTTACAAAGTGCAGGTGAAGGTCTGAAGGGGCTCTGGAGTGTCTGTGTGTTTCCCTGTCCTCTGGCTTGGCTGCAGTGGGAAGTGGTCAGAGACAGAAAAGCTGACAAGAGTTGGGGCTCACAGTCCCACCTGAGCCTCTGGCAAACCTCCAAAGTTTATTTCTGGTACCAGAGTCTGTGTTTGGCTCTCTAAGCTCAGTCCTGAGGTGCAAACCCAGCTCCTGTTGGGAGTCCTGCAAACACCCTGCTCTGTGCAGGTGGGACAGTTTGGGTCTCAGGTCAGGAGTCAGAGCTGGTAGCAAAGAGCAGGATTTTAGAGTGTGTTCTGAGAAATAAATTTAATCTCATCCCAGTTCTGAGCATTCAGGGACTGCTGATGAAAGCTGTAGTAACTTTGCTCACAACCCCTGAGAAAATCAAATCAGGGTCTGTGATTGACCTTTGGAGGCTGTCACTGATCTGGGGACATGGGACCATGGCAGGAGGCTGAGCTGTGCTGTCCTGCTCACCCTGGGCAGCATCCAGGGACTGCTCCCTGTGCACACAGAGCACGAGGATCTGTGCTCCCCAAGGAAGAGTTATGGCAAATTATCCTGAGAACTCTCAGTAGACTCCCAGCGAGGCTGGTGGGTGAAGGAATTCTTGTCACATTCCAAAGGAAGTCCTTGGATTTCCTCTGTGAACTGTCCTGGAGCAGAACTTCTGAGCCTGCAGGTTCCAGCTGGTGGCTGCTCTCACCACTGGCAGGGTCTTTGAGAGGGATGGGTTCCTGGAGCAGTGCATTCCACCTGGGCACCATGATCCCTCATAGAATTCCAGGCTGGTTTGAGTGGAGGGACCTTAAGGATCATCCCATCCCCTGACATGGGCAGGGACACCTCCCACTGTCCCAGGGTGCTCCAAGCCCCAATGTCCAGCCTGGCCTTGGACACTGCCAGGGATCCAAGGGCAGCCACAGCTGCTCTGGGCACCCTGTGCCAGGGCCTCCCGCCCTCCCAGGGAACAATTCCTTCCCAATATCCCATCCAGCCCTGCCCTCTGGCAGTGGGAAGCCATTCCCTGTGTCCTGTCCCTCCAGGCCTTGTCCCCAGTCCCTCTCCAGCTCTCCTGGAGCCCCTTTGGGGGCTCTGAGCTCTCCCTGGAGCCTTCTGCAGGCTGGACATGATGGTGGAGAGCAGAGGCTGGAGCTGGCCCTGCACAGGGGTCAGTGAGGTGACCCCAGGCCATGGCCGTGTCCCCAGGCTGGGCAGGAGCCATGTGGGGACTGTGGCTTTTACTTCCCTGTTCCCAGGGCTGCTGCATCCACAGTCCCATTCCTGGTTCTGTCCCTCTGTCCTGCTCTGTCTCAGCTCTGTCCCTCTCTGTAACCCCCTGGCTCTGAGTGACCCGAACGCTGCCGGCAGCGTTGGCAACACAGTGGCTGGAAATGCACAGGAGGGATTCCTGGGAATGCTCAGGAAGGATTCCTGGGGATCAGCAGGAGCTGGGAATGCACAGGAAGGATTCCTGGGAATGCTCAGGAGGGATTCCTGGGGATCAGCAGGAGCTGGGAATGCTCAGGAAGGACTCCTGGGAATCAGCAGGAGGAATGACGTGGTGTAGAGCAGGGCCACAGGCTCACAGAGCACAGCCTGGTGCTTGAGGTGCCCTTTGGCCTCCAGAGCCTGGAGAGGCTCCTCTGTGCTCAGCTGCTGCCTTTTGTCTCTCCAGGTGCAGATCCAGAACAAGAAAGTCGACCTTTCCAAAGTGTCCTCCAAGTGTGGATCTAAAGCAAATATCAAGCATAAGCCAGGTAGGAATTTTACCATTTCCTCCTTTGTCTGAAAGTTTTGTCCCTTAAACACAGTCCTGGACTGTGACTGAAATAGTTAAATAAGGGTTTGTTGCTTCCAGGGGGTGTCCCCAGTGCTTCTAGAAATTCCTAAAAGTGCTTCTTTCACAGTTCCTGGTGGTTTCATGAGCAGACAGGGGGATTAGGAGATGTGGGATGCCCCCTTGCCTGAGAAGCTAATCTAAGTTTTGACTTATTTCTGCGTTTTCCTGCTCATTTGAGAAGGAAAATGTGGCTGTATCCCTGATCCTTCCAGGAGGCTTCATCCATGCTCACAAAGGGGTTTGGGACAGATGGAACATCTGAGGATGTTCATGGAACATGGAAGGATAAAGGAAATGCCCCCCAGTTCTTCAGAGCACACACGAGGGTCCTTTTAGCCCTGAGTCCATGGCAGCTCCTGGCCCTGCGATGACATTTTCTGGGATGAGGGTGTGGGAATTCCCTGCTCCCTCTGAGAACGCAGCAGTTACTCTGTGTGAATTCCTGGGCATCTCAGGTTTCTGCCCAGGCCGTGCCCAGCCCAAGGTCCTGGGGCTGAAGGCCCCTGGCTTGGCCTGAGGGATGGTCACTTCAGTGGCCTCTGCCGGCCCCTCGGAGTCTGGGGACGCCTCTCCAGGCGGGGACGCTGCCGCCGCCTCAGCCCACGCACGAGGGACAGAGTTCACTGCCCGGGCTGGGACCAGCACCACAGGCTGGTCTTTGTCCCCTCTGGGAGTGCCCTGCCCCCTCCTCAGGCTGCCAGCCTAGAGCAGCTCCCCCTGGTGCAGGAGGCCTGGCTCCGGCAGCTCCGGCAGCTCCGGCAGCTCCGGCAGCTCCGGCAGCTCCAGCGCTGGGAACGCGGTGCCACGGCCGCCACCTCAGCGCTCGGGAATAACGAGCTGGGAGCCACAATCACTGCCCTTGTCCAGGCCCCAGGAAAGCACAGCCACCCTGCCAGCAGCTCCCAGAGGCTTTAACTGGTCTCGCTGCACCAAATGCCTCGGTGTCCACCGTTGGCCATGCCAGGCTTCCAGAGAGGGGCCCAGGGTTTGATGATGGCGCTGGGAAGCAAAGCTGTGCTTAGCAGGACTTCAGCTGGGCTTTGGAGAAGCTGCTGGGCTAGGGAGTGCAGCCACTGAAAGGTGGCCCTGTCCATGCAGGAGGCTTGGAATGATCCTTAAGATCCATGATTCCAATCTGTGGGTTTGTGCACAGTCTGATTCATCAGTAAAGGAGGCACCGCTGTGATCAGAGGGATGGAGCATTTCCCCTTGTTCAGCCTGGAGAAGAGGAGGTTTTGGGGTGACCTCCTTGTGGCCTCCCAGGACCTGAAGGGAGCCAGGAAAGATGGGGAGGGACTATTGACAAGGGTCTGGAGTGCCAGGACACAGGGAATGGCTTCCCACTGCCAGGGCAAGATTACTGGGATATTGGGAAAGAATTCCTATCTGGGAGGGTGGGGAGGCACAGGGTGCCCAGAGAAGCTGTGGCTGCCCCTGGATCCCTGGGAGTGTCCAAGGCCAGGCTGGACAGGACTTGGATCACCCTGGGACAGTGGAAGGTGTCCCTGCCCATGGCAAGGTTGGCACTGGGTGATCCTTAAGGTCCTTTCCAACCCAAATCATTCCAGCATTCCATAGTCTGTCATTAATGGGAACTGCAGTATTCTGGAATCTATTTCATTCTGGGAAAATGTTGCTAAAATTCTGCAGTTCTTTTTCTGACCTCTGTGTTCTCCTGAGCCTGTGGTGCTCCTGCAGTTCCCCCCCAGGCCTCCAGGCCTTTCCCTGCCTGTGCAGGCACAGGTGGGGTGTGCCAGGGAGTAGCTGTCCAGGCAGGCAGAGGTGCCAGGGATCCCAGTGCTGGAGCAGCAGTGGGAAGGGATGAGGAGGGCAGGAAGGCACAGAGGAGCAGGAGGTGTCCTGGCACCAATGAGTGCACAGATGGCTGAGCTGGAGAGGCCTGGGCAGGGACAGGGATGGGAGCAGTCGGAGTCAGCCTTGGAATGGCACCGCTGAGGGATGGTGGGGGTGGCATTTCACACCTCAGGGGCAGAGCCAGGGGGATCTCTCCAGCCTGTCTGGGTGTGCAGCATTCCCCAGGGCCCTGTGGAAAGCACCAACTGGGTCTTCCAGTTTTAAACCAAACTTTTCCTGGGGAGAGGCTGAGCCAGTGACTGTGGCACTTGTCCTGTCCCTGCTCCAAAGGGTTCCCAGCAGCTCCGGGGCAGGGCTGGGAAGGGAACACCAGGCTGGGGCTGCTGGGGGTTCCCCAGACTCAGCCCTGCTCCATGTCCCTGCAGGGGGAGGAGATGTCAAAATCGAGAACCAGAAGCTGAACTTCAAGGAGAAGGCCCAGGCCAAGGTGGGATCTCTGGACAACGTGGGACACTCACCAGCTGGAGGAACCATCAAGGTGAGTGCAGGGACCTGGCACATCCAGGGAATGGTCCTGATCCAGTTCTGCTCCTGCTGCTGTTCCTGAAGGGCAGCTCCTCCACCCCAGCCTGTTACAGCCTCCTTCCTCCTGGGGCCTGTGCTGTGCACCCAGGAGTGAGGCTGGAGCCAGGATGAGAATGGTGGGAAAGGAGAGAGCTGGACCCACCTCGGGGTACCTGACCCTGCTGGGCATTCCCAGGGACTGGCACTGCCCATCTCCATCCTTCCTCTTGGAATGTGAGAGCAGGGACCACTCCAAGCTGTGAGCCAGCAGAGGGGCTGGCAGTGGCCTTCACCCCCAGTGAAAGCTGGTGAGATCCAAGTGCTCTGTGCTGGGAGAGAGCACCTGGCAGTCTCAGGAGCATTTACAGCAGCATGGAGAATCCTGAGCTGGAAGGGATCTGTGGAGCCCAAGCCTTCAGCCCTGTGTGTGTGAGGATGAGAGCAGAGCACAGCTCTCGTGGCTGTGATTCAGCCCTTCTCCCACGAGAACACAAACTGTCCCCAGCCTTGGCTTGGCACATTCCAGGTCTGGCTGCAGCAATGGGACATCTGTGCTCAGGCAGGGGACATTTCCTCCCTGGGGGATGTTGGCCTGGCACAGCACCAGGGAACTGGGAATTCTGCTCAGGGAGTCACTGGAAGGGACCTTCAGGATCATCCAGTGCCACCCCTGCCATGGCAGGGACACCTCCCACCATCCCAGGCTGCTCCAAGCCCCACCCAGCCTGGCCTTGGACACTTCCAGGGATCCAGGGGCAGCCACAGCTGCTCTGGGCACCTGTGCCAGGGCCTCACCTCCCTTCCAGCCAGGAATTCCTTCCCAGTATCCCATCTACCCTTGCTCTCCTTCAGCTTAAGGCCATTCTCCTATGTCCTGTCACTCCAGGCCCTCGGAAAAAGTCCCTCTCCAGATGTAAGGCCTGAGAAAATGCTGTTTCTAAATGGGCTTTGTCTCTGGAAGCAGAGAAAACTCCTCTGGGAGCTGCCAGCAGGACAGGCAGACACAGGAGAAACCCCTCCAGGCACTGAGCTGCCCTGGATGTCCCAGCCCTGGCTCGTTGGAGGATTTCTGTGTGGAGGAAGGGCTGGAGCTGCTGTGTTAAACCCTGGAAAGCAGCAGGGCCAGTCCTGAGGGGCACTGGGACTCCCGAGTGCACTGAGCCTGTGCTCAGGCGTTCCTGGCAGAGCAGGGCAGAGGGAATGGCCACTGGACTCTCCTGTCTCAGCCCTGGGAACTCCACCCTGGCAAATCATGGCTCAGGGAAAGCTGGAAGGAGCTGGAGAAGCTGCTGCTGCCTTGGGAGGGACCTGGAGCTTTCTGTAAGAGAATTCCAGTGAACTGGAGTGTCTGGTCTGTACACTGGTGCTGTTTGCTGGTGACTGGTGCTTTCACCCAAGCTCCAGGATCTCTTGCTCAGATTTAGTCTGATTTTGGAGTTTCCCCCCTGTCAGTGGCTGGCTGTGGTGACACTGCCTGGCAGTGTTGGTGGTGTCCCAGGGTCTTTCCAAGCGGATCTGTCGCTCCCACAGGATCCCCCCAGGGCAGCAGAGTCCTCTCCAAGGGCAGGAGGGCTCAGCTCTCCTCCAGGGCCAGTAAAAGGTGCTGAATCCAGGTGGGATGAGCAGCTCTGGTGTGAGATCAGACCAGCACAGGGTTCTCTCTGAAGTCACAGTCCTGGTTCTTAGCTCAGCATCGAGGGAAAAGGGGCTCCTTGTGTGAACTTGGCCTTCCTGCTTTGGCCCCACCATGTTAAAAACACGGAGTGCTGGAGTGGTCTGGGATGGAAGGACCTTGAGGATCATCCCATCCCACCCCTGCCATGGCAGGGACACCTCCCACTGTCCCAGGCTGCTCCAAGCCCCAGTGTCCAACCTGGCCTGGGACACTTCCATGGATCCAGGGTGCTCTGGGTGTCCCCAGGTCCTGGTCTGGTGTCACAGCAGTGACCCCACCATCCCTCAGCCCCAGAACACTGGGATTTATCCTCGGCATTCCCTGGCCCCTGTGCCGTTCCCTGGCCCCTGTGCCAGCTGTGCCAGCTGTGCCAGCTGTGCCATCTGTGCCAGGCTGTCCAGCGGTGTGTGAGGGACCCGAGGGCACTCGGAGCAGCTCCAGGGCCGCGGGATTCGCCTTCCCGGGAGCGGAGGTTGCCGCTCGCAGCCCGGCCGCTCCCACTGACCGCTGCCCGCGCTGTCGTTGCAGGCGGAGGGCGCGGAGCCGGCGCAGCTCCCGCCGGCCGACGGAGC
>VZRX01009834.1:100321-170604 GCA_013398075.1 Notiomystis cincta | reverse complement strand
ACCCACCCACCCTAGAATTAACCTCAGACCTTCCAGTTCAAACATTCACATAAACGTTACAATGGTTTTTCCTTTAATAAAACAAGTACCTCTAAGCAAAGAATATTCATACGAAACTACTAGAAAAGTAAAGACGACCCCCTGCTCACTGAAAGAAATTCCCAGGGCATCCAGTCCCTGTTCAGTCATGGGTAAGGCAAAAGAGGTTTGCGTGTTTTATGGGAGAAGGTGGCACGTGGTTACAGGTGCCAAGGACAAAGATCAAAACCAAAATGGGGAGGGATGGTAAGGGAGGCTTCGCCATTTCTTTAAGTGAAGTACTGGGGCTGCTGCAGCCCTGGGAACCGCTCCCTCCACCATCACCAGCCCAGGGGACGGGGGTGGGCTCCACCACTGCTGTGGCTTTCCCACAGTCTCTGGAGGGGCTACCAACCCTGTGAGATGGTCCACAGACACAGCTTCTGCACTTGAGAATGCTGTTATTTCACAGCTACTGAGGCCACTGAAAGGGTGTATTTTGTTTTCTTTTTAATGGCAAGAAATACCTCTACTGAGTTTGGTTTTAAGAGAGGAGGTGAGTACAGTGATAGGAACACAGAAAGAGGCAGGGAAGGGGGAGCCAGCAGAGGCTGAAAGTTCCCCAGGGTCCCCCTACCTGCTCCAGATAAGCAATATGGCAAGGAAGTCGATGTGTGCAAAAAGAAGAGGCATTTCTTGCCAGGTCATCAAAATTTGGAGGGAGACTGGGACTAAATGCATCAGCTTGGCTGTGGACCTTTCTTTTTTTAAAAAAAGGAAAAAAAAAGGAACTTTCTTTTTTTAAATGTTAAAGCTACATTTGTTTAGGCCTCTCATGACTGAACAGAGTATGGGGAGTTGCCCCCTTTTTTGTTATTTTTTTTTTCTTTTTTCTATTTTTTTTAAGCAGCAAGTCTACAGAAAGGTAAATCACTGCGGATGGGCTTGAAGCTCATTCTGGAGTCTTTGGCTTATGTGGGAGAGGTATGCATTCGCAGGTGGCTGATCAGATTGCGCTGCTGGGTGAATTTCCCACCACACAGTTGACATTCGTAAGGTTTTTCTCCTGAGTGGACACGCATATGCTCTGTTAGTCGGTACTGCCGGGTAAAGCGCATCCCACATTCCTCGCAAGCAAAGGGCTTGAGCCCCAAGTGGCTGCGCATGTGCCGTGTCATGGTGCCCCGCTGCGTGAACATCTTGCCGCAGATGTTGCAAGGGAAGGGCCGCGTCAGCCAGTGAGTCTTCTCGTGCTGCCGCAGCGTGGCTGGATCCTTGTAGCTCTTCTCACACACCGAACACTTGAAGGGCCGAGACTCCGCAGCGTAGGACTGATTGGGGTTGGACAAATCCTCAGCTTCATCCTTGCTGCCGTAGGTGCCTTCCTCCTTGATGTAAAGGTCTTCCTCGGTGTGCGTTTCCACGTGGGCATTGAGCTGCTCAGAGCTCGGGAAGCCTTTGCCACAAGGGATACAGACATACAGGTTGTCACCGTAGGCCACCGGCTCAAAGCCCTCCTGCCGGTAGACATAGTTGGCACTGGTATGGCCGCCGCTCTCACTCTCGCTCTGGCCGCTGTCGTCACTGTTCTCCTTACCGTTTTCTACCTCCTCCTTACACGGGTAGGGCAGGTCTGCCCCGTAGGCCCCGGCCAGACTCCTCTCCACAGACTTGGACAAGGGCCCCAGCAGGATACCATTGGGCAGCCCTTCACCCTCATCCCTGTCTTTGCCCCCTTCCTTTCGGTCAAAGGCGTTGTCTTTCTTGATCCACTCCTTCTTGCGGGACGAGTGCCGGAGGCCCTTGCGCTGGCTGCTCTCTGTCAGTGAGTGGTGGCACTCCTCGCCCAGATCCATCTCCATGGGGTCGCTGCTGTCCGCCATGCTGTGGGGGGCTCCGACGCCAGACTCGTCGAACGATGAGGCACTGTTGGCTGCAGGGGCTGAGGCAGATTGGGGAGAGCCGTGCTGGCTTTCGCTGTGCTGCGTGTCATCGTGGGAGGCTGCCACAGGGAGCGAGGGGCTTTTTTTGGACAGGTCGAGGCCTAGCTCCTGGTCACCAGTGCTCCCATTCGCGCTGCTGCCCCCACCGCCGTTCTTGCTGGCTCCCCTGCTTAAGGAGTGACAGTTCTCTTGGTTGGAGCTGCTGATGAAGACCTCGTCATCAGAGAGCTTTCCCTTTGACAGCTCCTTCGAGTGCGAGCCCTTCAACCCCTCATTTGACCCTGAATAACGAGCTTGGATGACTGAAGCAGTGGAAAGTCTCTGACTCCTGGCAGATCTACCAACACCAAGGCCACCGGCCTTGCCAGCAAAGGACTTGCCGTTCCGCTTCAGCTTCTTTCTGCAGAGAGCTGCCAGGTCGTGCAGTTGGAGGTAGCTTGCTGCGGTGAGGAGAGCATTAAAGTTCTGTTCACCAGGCTGGTCAGTCGTTAAGAGCTTACCAGTATAAATAAAGTCCAAGATCTGCCGGAACACGGTGGGGTTCACCATGTCCGTGTCTAAGTTTATCAGGTTGTCATGCAGGACAAGGGATTTGAAATACATGCTGCTGGCTGCCAGGATGTTCTTATGGGCACGAAACAGGGCATTTTCTACCACAATGATCACATCACAGAGGAAACCTTTGGCTCGTTGCTGGTTCAGCTGCAGTAGCAGTTGTTTGGCATGATTTGGCAGTTCCATCTCCACCTTCTCTTCCTCTCACCTTCACCTTACCACCTGCAAAACAGGAGGATGAGAGGTGTGAGCTTGCTGTTTCCACTAGAACAGGTTACATTTAATAGACTGGTTTAATGCAGTGCAGTCTATGTTAGGCTTGACACTGACTAGGGAGATCTGAGTACATTGAGCCCTGCAAGCTGTGATCCTGCTGGGAATACAGAGGGAAATATTTCTCATGCTAAGACTTAAATCAAGTCTTTCAAAAATCAGATTTGTAATTATCTTTTTACAAAAGCAATCGTCGTTGGCTGGAATCACTATTCAAAAGATACCAGCATGCAAAAAATAGTTAGGTACAGAGGAAAGCTGTTCTCTCCTGACAAAGATTCAAAGGGAGGATGAGAAGTGAGAAAAAGAGGAAGAAAACAGAAGCATCTACTTCACTGTCATTTGCATATCTGAGCATGTAAAATTATTAGCATAAACTGCAGCTTCCCTGCTTTAACATGTAGTTTGTTTCTTGGCTCTTACGTGTTGAAATCTTACAACACCCAGCTGCTCTGGGATTGAGAAAATTACATGTAGCAACTAAATCCATTGAAGATGGAATTACCCACACTGAGGTGTGAACGGGAGGCCTCCTTAAGAGTATGAAAATCTGCTTTAAAAACCACTCCCCTGGCAATGCCCATATCCAAATCCATTGACATGTAGGGTTAGAATCAACCCTCAACTGGCTGAAATTCAGGATGCTTGAGCTAGCTAAATGTCACCAAAAGTCTTCATAAATCTGAAGCGTTTTTCTCAAGTTAATATTGTTCTGTCTTTAATTTCAAAAGAATTTTGTTTAAACTAATAGAGTCAAGTAACATATCTCAAGTCACAGTTTCTCTACCCTGAAATACTATAAAGAGAGGAAAATTGTGGTTACCACCGTATAGTGCATTTTACAAACGGTGGTCATGATGTATTTTAGTTTAGATGTTTATATTGGCCTTCCCAGTAGTATGCACTGTAGGAAACACCCAGTTTCAGATATGTCAGAACTAACTCAAATTGCACATTTGGTAGATATTGCAATTCATAAAACCCAGAATTCAATCTGGGGCTGCATTTGGGAATCCAAGAACAAGTTTAATTCTTTTTCCTTCCTTTTTTTTCTGTGTGTTTGTTTGTTTGAAAGTGCCAACTACTACTTGCATTTATCTGTTAAAGTTGATTTAAAAGAGTTTCTGAGGTTCAAAAGTAAGAATTAAATACCAAATTTACAATAACCACCATTTAGCCTTCTATTTCCTTTCTTCCTTTCCCAGTTCATCATATTATTAAAACATTTCTCTTATTGAAGGAGAAGCAAGCCATAAATACAGAGAAATGAAGACCTTAAGTTTTCTCTTAAAATCGTCATCAGTTAATTTTTTTATTGTTTGTGAGTCCCACTAGCACACTGTCCTATCAGAGTTCAAATGATGAAGCATTAGACTGCATTATCTTCCCTCTGTGCCAAGTACACAAGAGAAAGAAACAGGGAGTGATGCTGTTAGTATTAAAAATTGCTTCTCTCAAACCTGATTCTTACTACCTGGTGATAAATAGAAAGATTTTATTTGGCAGAAAGGTGGAAAATTTACATCATCCATTTCTGCACAACAGAAAAGTTTTGCTTTATGAAAAAAGCTACCAAAAAGTAAACAAATGTAGTATTTCCTCCAGCATTGTTGCCTGACTACCCTGATACTTTTCCCAACAGATCTGCCAAGCAGGTGCCTCCCTTCTTCCACAGGACACAGTTCTTCACTTGTTTTGCTGGTCAGCCTGGTGCTTGCTTATGCTTTTGGTGGAATTTTCTGGCAGCTCTTCATTGCAGCAGCACCTAATTTAGCATCCACACAGATCCCTCTGGCTCATCACCCTGACCCACCAGCTAAAAAGGCTGCTCTGCTTTTCCATTTGAATTTGTTTCAGCAATGGATGGGAACCCAAGAAGATGGGGGATTCACCACAGAGCCTTTGTGCACATGGATGTTGTTCCCAGAGCTCGGCGGCTTTAGAAAGGGCGGCAGCCAAAAGGAGGGAATACAGGCTTGCCATGGTGCTAGTTCCACCTATAGTGTTTCTGTAAGAGAAGCTCACCCTGCAGAATCAGAAAAACGTGACAGGACAGGACTACCTCCACTGAGCAGTGTTGAGCACTTTAAAACCAAGTTTTGATGTAATTAGTCACATCAGAGCTGCAGCACGGAGGCAGCGTGTCTGGTTTTAGTGGCTTGCTTCCAGAATTGCTGATTAAAGGGAAGAAGCAGCAGCACAGAGGCACAAAATACCCACTTTTATCTAGCCAGGCCAGTAAGAGCCCTTACTTCTGGGTCACTGAGATACATCGATAGGGGAGGACAAAAACATAGCTTGCAACTCTCTATATAAATGCATCCTGCTCAAGACAGCAAGAAAAGCCTAGTAGTACAATTTCACTACAAACATAGTGGTGCTTTTCCATGCATGTAACACACAAAATCCCTGGGTATGATTTTTAAGTGTTCCATAAAGGACAAATATGGGAAAGGAAGGGAAACATTACAGCCAATATTTTCTGCCTAAACAAAGTAGTAGTAGCAAAAAAAATTATTTTAAAAAATGTTACTGAATAAAAGTGGGCTTATTTCCCATTGATGTGGCACTTAAAACAGAGGTCTAGAAATCACTGTATACGAGTTGTCTAAGCCTTAAGGCTTGCAACAGCTATTAATGTAGAATATCTTCAGTGTTTTACTTTCTTTGTTTTACATTTTTTTTTCTTTCTGCCTTATATGATATTGAAACCAGGTAATGAGCCTGCAGAGAAAGTCCTGTAAACAGTTAGAATTCTAATTCTGATACTGACCTTCATGAGGAAAATAATGTTATTATTAAACTTCAGTATGTTCTGCGGCATAAAAACCAGCATAGCACAAGTTGTTTAAATTACCTCTATTTATCTCACATGTCAAATTTTACAGAACTGTTCATGTTCAGTAGGATGTATGTATAAGGCAGGGTATTACCTTCAGTAGATTTTAAAAGCAGTGGTCAGGTGTAAGCACTATAATACTGCTTATCAAATCTGAATTTGTTAGCAGAAGTCTAACATGGATTTAACAGCCCCAACAAAACAAATGTTATGAATCAAGGCAGCAAAACCTTTAACCAAGCTTAGATCATTGTGTTTAAAATTTGTCAGAATTGCCCACCAAGGGCTTTGACCAGGACAGGAGTATAGCTCAGAGAACACTCCTTTGGCTGATGTCCCTTTGTTGACAAAAGCCTTACAGCAACCTGCCTTGTGTATCTTGTGCAGTCCTCAACAAAAATAAATCCAGTCCAGATATTTTCCAGAGATGGCCAGTTACAAACCCTTCTTTGGCAATGATGCATTTCAGAAGTGGAGGAAGAAAGGTGTGTTGGAAAAGCTGTTAGCAAAAGAGAAGCAGGCATTATTCCTTAACTTATGGCATTCCTAGGATCTCACTTTTAGCTGAAAACATGGGACCAAGGACAACTGTGAGTTTAAATCTTGTATAAAAGTTATCTGCCCAAACAAATGGCAGGTACAGCCTTAGGAAGGCCTTGCTATCCATTAGTTTGCACAGAGTGTCTTTTAACAAACCGTAACATTTGAATAACACCACCACAACCCCCCAAAGCCCTAAAACATCACAGTGGGTTTATACTTCTTGTATTTCAGTATCATTTTTAATAACCCTTCCTTTTCTGTTTTCTAAAAAAAAGAAAAAAAAAAACCAGAAAAAACATACTCCCAGTTTAGAGGAGCCCTGGCTCAGAAAAGGCTCAGATGCATTTCTAGTAAAAAACCCAACCCTCAGACCTCAAGAATACATAGATGTTTCGCTGGGGCCACAGTCTTTAATCATTGAATGTAGTGTACAAAATTTCACCCCTTTTGCGTTTAAAAGAGGATTACAGAAGGCTCTGGGCAAATAGCAGCAGTGATGGTCTTTTCCCAGATTCAGGTTGGTTACCTCACATTCAAGACACATTTTTCAGAGCAGTGAACCTGCTCAAATAGTCCCCTGCAAGGAGGGAATAAAACAAGACTAAGGCTCCCCACTTCCTCCACCATATCCACAACACTGAGACACAGCACATGCAAAGACATGAGAAGTACAGGGCACAAATCACAGAATACAGTAATGCTGCAAGCAGATGCCACACATCAAACAAAGCTTTGCAAGCTAAGAGCCAACAGCATCTTATAAAGCAATATTGCCCCAGGAGCTGGGTAACTGCAAGCTGCTGTGCCCAGCCTGGGGCACACTGTGACCCCATGGGTAGCAAGGCTGTGCACAACACACAGCCTGCTCCTGGAGCTGTGCTGCTCTCACTACACAGCAGGAAAAACTTCATTTTCTCTCAATTTGCACAAAGACTCTGGACATCACAGAAAATGAAATTGCTAAACAGAGGAGAAGAGAAATCCCTTCACCCCTTTCAACAGTATAAAATCTACATATTCACTACAGGTTTGATTCTCTTTAATATCACTAAATCTCTTCCTAAAAATAATTGCTGAATGAATGCTAAATGTGTTATCTTAGCAACCTCTGGCAGGAGATGCTATTTGATTTCATCTCTGAGTTATAGATTGCAGCACACAAATATTGTTTACCTTTTAAGAAGCAACACCAGTGAAGCAAAGAATCAATCAAAAACAGATCTAAGGAATCACTCATTTCACGTAGAGGATTTGTGGCTGGATGAGAAGGCTAGACACCGAGCACCTGAACAGTGAGCTAACAGTACTGCAGATAAAAACCAACAAACAGATTAGATGTGATGTATCAAATTAGATGCTGTTAAAACGTCAGCCTACTGTGCATGTTATAAGAGACCCAGGAAAAGACAGTGGCCAGCTTACTTATTTCTCCACCTTTCCAAGCAGTTGTGCTGCACTGAGCAGACACTGCAGCAGTGAGCATAGGGAAGAACAAGACAAAATTATATCCACTGTTTCCTACATTGCTCTCTCCCACCAATTTATGACATTAAAAATGCTGCGTCCAGCTGCTACTGGAACTGAGTGAAACTGAAATGGATGACTTCTGCATCCTTCAGTTTCAGATGAACGGACTTTTTTTTGAGCACTTAATGACTCCACTGGGAAGAGAGCTTTCCTGTTCCTCACTGGTTCATCTGATCTTCCTTCGCCCACATCCCAACAGAATCAGGACCCTCAGATGTGTCAGTGTAGTGGGTGGTTCACAGCCACTAACCTGCCCCCAGGAGTTGCACTTGACAGGTCATTAGCCCATGACTTTTAAAGGTATTCACATTCTAGAACAGCAGAAGCATGGGGAGAAGTGCTGGAACTGTGTTAGTCCAAATGGTTCCTTATCCCCAGCCCCTGTGAGCAGTCAGACAGCAGAATTCAGAAGCTGAGGCACAAACATGCGTTTTCATCATTGGCAGTGGAGCAGCAAAAGCTCTGTGAAGAAGGCTTAAGCAGAAAACAGGATGCAGCACCCTTGTTTTTCTCACACAAATATTTAGCACTTTCAAATAGCTAAGACCAACACGTGAAGTTACTCGGGCAGAGGTCTGCAGAGCTGGGGGAGGGAGAGAAAACATGCAGGACAGAGCAGGATGTGCAGCTGATTTTGCAGGTGTGGGCATGGAAAAGAGAAGGAAAATGGAGGATCATTTTGCAGGGGATACCACATCAGCAAACTGAAAGTGGCCCTTGTTTAGTTTGTTACATTCCAATTAGTGCCAGGCAGAACTGCCCTCCCGGCTCCCTGAGGCAGCTCTTGCAGGACTCCCGCAGAAACGGCACAGCTTTGCTTAAGGACACGAGCACCTGTCTGGTACCTCTGTGCGGCAACATTTGGATATTTGGGACATGGGCAATACCTGCTCAACTGCTACCAGCTCCTGGCCCAAAAAGGAAAGAAAAAACAAAAGAGTGAGATGATTTCCCAGTCCCTTCTCTCGTGTTCTAGAATAACAAGGAGAGCCGGACATGGCTAGGCCCTTCTCTACTGCATAGCAAACTTCCAAGGGAAGGGGAATCTCCATGGGTGAAAAGGGTAGGGGCCCTGTGTGCATGAAAGCACTAAAATCAGGAGAGCAAAGTGATTTCCAGTCAGGGCAAGGCTGCAGCAAAGCAGGAACACCTTGCTATACAAGCTGAAACTATGAGCAGTAGAATGCAGATTAACCACTTGGTTGCCGCTTACCATGCCAGGTACATTGGGCTAAAGGCACCTCCATCCAGTGCTGCCCGACGTGCCAGGTACATCCCATGATGTTCCATTGAAATCACAACAGGCCATCAATAGAACGTGGCTGCACGGATGCAGAATGGAGAACCAGCAGGGACGCTGTTAAATGCAATTAAAATACTGCAATCAAAATTGAAACGTACATTTTAATACAGCCACCTGCCTTAAATATGTAACTCTAGAACAACCTCCCCTCCACCCATCTCCCCACAACTGCTGAACTGTGACGGAGGCAGAACAGAAGGACTCTGCAAGTTCCTTACTGACACTCCCTGGCCACTTACATTCATGACTCCCAATGGCACTGAGCTTCAGGGGGACCAGTCCACATGTATATCCAAAACCAGCACATCCCAGGATGTCTGCACCAGCTTCCTTCTGCCCAGAAATTCAGGCAATGAAATATCATCACCATTTAGAAATGCCTCTATGACAAGCATAGCCTGGTGCCAGAGCTTGATGGTCTCATTCCTGACACAGTACAGGCAGCAGAAGAAACTCTTCAGACCTGATCCACTGTATTGTCTCTGTTTCCCTGTCCCACTTCCCAAGCCTTTGAAAATATCTTCTAGACACGTTATGGCATTGAGCCAGGCTGGATACTTTGGTGCAAGGCAGGAGAAGACGACTCCTATTTATAATGATGCTTCACTGATAACTGAGTCTCCATTCTTGGAGACTGGAGATGAAGTTGATTCATGGTGAACTGCAGCTTGTATGAGTGTCGCAAAACTTAAGATCTATAATTCCACCCTCCCCTGCCCAAAGGAAAAAGCAACATCATCTTCCATGTCAGGGAAAGGCACATATCACAGATACCCTAGGTCTGGCAAGCTGATATTGTCCTTTGCAATGCATATCCTTCCCATGGAGTTCCTCTAATCAGCCCCAGCAGGATTATCATAGAGGAGTCTCAGGGTAGATGCTTAGCACAGGTTCCTCTCTACAAGTGGTGATGCTGCCCCAGTGAAAACAAACACAAAGCCCAAACCCACCAAAAACCAGGACAGAAATAAGCCTGCAGCCTGGCAGCGATCTAACATAGGTTTTTAGACCCTCATGGTGAAGTGAGATATGTGCATAGCTCTGATCACATTGATGGCTGCATGTCTCCAGCTGTGTTTCTGGAGACAGAAATCTTACATTTAAAAAGTGAGAATAGTACTGATTATCAACCTTAAAAGATAAAAGGCCAAATGAAAAAGACCTATAATACTTAATGTCGTTGAATGAGAGAGAGTGTAAAGGAGGACACAGGCCTGAGAAATGGAACGAGTTGTCATGAAAAGGACAGAGTATAAGGAGATGGTTCATCCTTCCTGAACATCTGCTGGGCTCAGGCCCAGGACAGTGTTCCCATCATTCCCACCTGCATACTTATCCCCACAACTCTGTAACTAAATCCCTCTCACACTGAACTAATAGGTCTTTTGTATTCAGATTGCCCTGTTTTGACTGCTGTAGACTGAAGATTTTTAAATCTTGTCAATACAATGAAGAAGTGAAATGTAAGCAACTGTTTGCCTACTGACCTGGCCTGTGCTGAGCCAAGAGCATTTGCTGAACTAGTCTGAACAGACCACTGCCAGCATGAACAGGCCAGCCCACATTTAACTACCACACAACTTGAGGCATAATGGGCCAGAGCCCCAGGAATTTGGAGCTCCCCCCACTCCAGAAGATCACGCTCTGCACTAGAGCATTAGAGCAACCTGAACTCTGGCTGCATCTCCCAGTATCACAACACTGCAAAACCCTCAGTAAAGCCAGCAATACTCAGTTTA
Source organism: Notiomystis cincta (assembly GCA_013398075.1). Taxonomy (NCBI): domain Eukaryota; kingdom Metazoa; phylum Chordata; class Aves; order Passeriformes; family Notiomystidae; genus Notiomystis; species Notiomystis cincta. The sequence goes on along the minus strand of VZRX01009834.1, from coordinate 159,864 downwards.
ACACAGACTGAATGCTGCATAAAGGTATTTCTTGAACAGCAGCTCAAACACAAGGTTTTTTACACCCAGATTACATCAATTTGCTTCTTGCTACTGTGAAGCAAGAGCTCTTCTCCATAGTTGTATTTCCCCTCTAAGGCAGTTTAGCAGAGAACTGCTTCAACCAAAGGTGTCTCCTACTGTTAGAACATCTTCCTGCAGTCAGAAGTGAAGCTTCCTGCCAATTCCTGAACAGAGTGCTTGTGTATTTTACATTTATTTTCACTGCTGACACGTAGGAGCCTAAGACAACACAAACCTCTGCTGGGAGGAGGAGAGGAGAGGCATGGACATTGCAGATCTTGTCAGCCAGAGTCAGGCACTAAAAATTCCTGCATATCTGCAGAGCACAACTGATCTGAGGAACAGAGCAGTGGCACAAAACAAAGCTTCAGAAGCGCATGACCACTTCATGACCAGCCATAAGACTCTGGGCTTTTCTTCTCTTCCTACAACAACTGAGCAAGCTCAATTTCAGTTGTACCTGGATTTCAAGTAGTGAAGGCAGCTCCAATGTCCAATGCTAATCTCATTTAATTCATTTATTTACTCCCTATTGCACAAAATAACAACAACATATTGAATGAAGGAGCTCAAAGGCCCCTTTGGTATGCAAAATTTGTTTCCCAGCTACCTCTGAGCCTGTACAGAATTCTCCTTTTACAATGCAAGAATTTAGAACATGACTAAAGGATTGTTGCTACCTCCCAGCTAACCCTAGAGAGTGTCAGCCTTGGGCCCTGTCCTGAAGGTAGGCCACTTGGCAGGGGGTGCATGGGGCTGGCAGCCTCATGCTGAGCATCGCTCTGAGGGCAGGAGCACACCCAGCACTGAGGAGAAGGAGGAATGTCATGACCCTCTTCCAACCAAGACTGTCCTACAGGACACTCCCAGCTGCAGCACTGCTTTAGGGCTCTGAGTCACCACAGGCACAAGCTGATAGCAGGTTGTGAAATGCAGTAATACTGGAGCAAATTCGTGACCCTTTCAACTGTCCCTGCAGCTGGGGAGGGATCTCCAGGACAGGGATGAAGCAGGCAGCTGGAACTAGTGACTGTGACTCAGACTCCTTAGTTACATGGTTTGTTAGAGCAAACAAAGCCTCAGAGTATTAGGAAAAATGGGAGCAGGTTTGATAAAGATCCTCCCAATTGACCTGTTTATTTTTATGTCTTGTGTGGACTCAGCAAGCATTTCTACAGAGAGAAGCAGTCTGCACAGGAGCATCTGCATACACAATACTGCAAATATCGTGAGCTTGCAAAAGTTAACAGCAAGTTTCCATGCTGAGGGCGTAGTACCTGTCTTGGACCAACCATCATCTCTCTCACTGAATTCCAGATACCAGTGAGCACAAACCAAGCATTGCAGTCTTGTTTTTTTCCAATAAGAAAAAATCTAATTCCCTTTACCCCTATCTATAGATCCAGAAAGAGTTCTTAATAGAAATGATACCTTAAATACAGCACTTTTAGCACTTACTTACATTTTTTTCTTTGTTTTTCCCCAAAAACTGACCATATACTCAGCCCTGTACTTAGCAAAGAAATCTTTGGGTTTAAATTCCACTCTGTTGAAGTCTTGCAGGCAAACCACTGTAAGAATTGGTCCCGGCAGTATTAAGACTCTACTGCCTGCCAAACATCACTCCAAATTAGATGCTTAACTGATCACCCTGAACCCTTTGTATTTGGTTCTTTGCAGCCACCAAAAAGTCTCAGCACACCTGAGCCTGGCAAATGAGAGGAGGCCAGAAAGCCACTATTTGCTTGTAAAAGCAGAAGGCCTAACAGACTCAAAGTTCTGCAAGCTGCCTGAATTGCATCCAAATCTCTCCAAGCTGAAGATGACCTAATGGGAAAGTAGAGTTTACTCACTTTCAGAATTCTTCATTTCTTTGGCTGCTTTTCCTTAACCCCTAATTCTTATTCTGACTGTTTTATTCCTCTTGTCTTCTTCACTTGAGACTTCAAGCATTATTTAAACTCAGCTCACAGACTGCAGGAAGGTCACTCTATGTATGTTTCCAAAATCCACCTCTTCCCTGCAAGACTCCCATCCTGCCAGCTTTGTCCTGCAGCCCTGCACAGCAGTGGTCCAGGGCTGCAGATACCTTGGGTGCATTTGGCCAGCCCTCCCTGACAGACAGCTTCTCAGCCTGGGGGATTACAGCCCCAGACACATTATGAAAGGCAGCCCAGCAAGGTCATGGGGTGTTGAAAACTTTGCCACAGTCCAAAGCACAGGATCTTCCTCCTTTCCTTCCCTACACACTATTCTTGTCAAGGTCAAGGATTTCCTGGCAGTCTTCAAAGTACATAAATTATAGGCTTTTGTCATAAGTTATGACTTAAAACTTCTCTTCATTTTAAAAAAAGTAGAAGGGGTGGAGCAAGTCAGGGAGGAGGGTACTTTTGCATAAGATTTGGTTTTCAAAAGGGGATTGACAGCCTATGTATGTGCTTTACCCTGTAATCTGAAAGCTCCTCAGGACAGGACCCTTAAAAGCATTTTATGTTGAACCATATACGCATCCCAGAGCAAGAGAACCGGCAGCTCCCTGCATCCATTCCAGCCTGCTCAGCTTCTCCTAAATCAACACTGCCAGAAGGCAAGACAGCACTATAACAAATTAGCACCACTCACAATTTGTTGAAGTTGCTGTTGCATTGTTTGTTTATTTAAAACACGCGCAAGCACATACACACACAAACCTCCCGAGCCTGCTCTCTGCTGCCATCCCCCAAACTCCAGATTTGTAGTCTCAGAGAGGCGAGCAAAGGCTGTGGATTAAACACATGCAGAGCAATAGCCACTGTGCTGGGACTGCTGGGCTTTTGCTCTTTCACTACAAGTAAAACCAAAGAATGCCCACATTATTCCAGCCTGGAACATCATGGTGTAGAAATCCTTATTTCAGCACCTGACTAGGGAAGTGTTGTTAAAAAAAAGAGAGCAACAGGCTTGAAAGGACCCAGTGCTAATAAAACTCTTAGTGCTAATGCTATTTATGAACATCCAAGGGATAATCTGCACCCCTTATCAGCCCACAAGATTATAAGATCTTTAAAATAGGAAACACGTCTTACTTCATAAAGCACTGTATAAGTTTACCAAGCACAATATTAGTGGTAATTAATAATTATCAAAGTCGAGCACAGAGGTGGCTGTAAAATCTGAAGCACCATCACTGTTCCTGTTTCATTCTGAGCTCTGTGTAATAGCACTGTACATTCACTGGTTGTGCTGACTTGGTCTACTCTTATGCACCAATTTGGTTTTATTTTAAGAGATCATTTGGGCAATGTGCTATGCTTGTACTCACAATGGAGAAAGCAATGTTTGATCACGAGGTGATCATGATGAGGGTGACTTTAAAGAGCTATAGTAGATTCTTACCCTTCCACAAACCACTGAGTTTGCCAGCATGTGTCAGTGTGCCAGCAGTGATTCCTCTACACAGCATTTCTATCTGTAGGCACTTAGCACACACAGAGAACCCTACTATGGGAGCAGCTGCTCACCAGTTACATCGTGGAGCCTATAGAGACAGCTTCTCTTTCATTTCTCTTGGTTTATATGACAATAAGCTCTGGGCTGCTGCAGGCATAATTTAGAGGACAGTAAAGTCAGCATCATCCACTCAAACCTTTCTTTCATTCAGTTATTTTTTTCATTTTAGAGACATTTTTTCTGTCTTGTGAATGCTCAAAATGTTTTCATTTCTGGCTGCTGACAGATAACTGCATTATGCAAAGCATCTTTGCTCGCCTGGGTTGAGCATGACTTTGGCTTCTGGACAGGTGAAGGCCACAGAGACCACAGCTATCTCTACCAGTCTAACAACAATTAAGGAAATTAAGAGATTTTCTACTCAGATTGAGACCTTTGCATGGAATTCTGTTAGTGCCAAAACATTATAATTTTATTCTTCAAATAACCCATAATTTATCAAATGTTTAAATAATCAAGCTTAAGTATTTCAAAAGCTACTCACTTTACATTTGTCACCTAAGGAAATTACTAAGCAATTTGTGCATTTTTTTCCATGCCAGAAAAGAAACCGCCTCAAAGAGCAGAGCAGAATGTATCGCCCTCCTTCTTTGAGCATTATTAAAACCATCTCACTGGTAATTATTGTCCTCAAGACGGGTGTGGGGGAGTGAAAATCTGTAACAGATTCTATTTTTAGAAGATAGCCTTGGGAAAAACAGGAGGTACCAGAGAAACAGGCATGAGGGGTGAAGTTATGACAGTACTGAAACTAGCAGGAGACACAGGTGTACCAGGTGTCTGTGCCAGAGAGCTCTGAGAACACAAACGTGGCCACACCTCCTGCAAGATTTAGGCTTGGCTAGCAGGTTTCAGAGGCACTCAGAATTCACAGACACGATTCACATATTTAAAAGTTTGAGCAAGAGTTAAAAAAAAAAAACAAAACCAAAACCACACTAAAAGGTTATTTTAAAAGTTTGCTGGATCACTTCCCATGAAGCTCTCCCCTCTCAGCAAGGAAAGTGGTGCCAAGCAGAACCAAAACCTAACAACAGCCAGAGAGGCAGGAACTTCCATAACACAGATGAAACAACACAGCAGGTTTATACCTACATAAATAGGATCAGAATCTGGCCCAAGGAGTAATACACGTACAGACTTCTGCTCACAGCCACAACAAACATTGACACCACACCTTGGAGTGGAAGGAAAAAGTAAAATTCTTCCATCCTTACCACTTCCAGCAGAGCCCACTGATACAACAGCATGAAGAGGCGCCCAGAGGATTCAGAAAGTACTCTTAGTGAGGATACATTTGGATTAAAGCTTCTCTCTTGGCAATGTGCATTCCCAAACACCTGTATCTAGGATCCAGCTGCTTTCAGCCCCCAGCCTCTGGCTGCACATTATTCAGCCACACGCAGTTCTGTCCCAGGGAAGGGCTGAATAAATTGTGGCATTGTTACACCACAGTGCAGGTGCTCGGAAACACACACATCCTGAGGCTCGTGCCTCACCAGCCATAGGGATGGGTCTGATACCATCCAGCTTTCTCTGACCCACCAACTCAGTCCACCTTGGGTTAATCTATTCCCTTCTCCAGGCATTTTCTTGGCAGGCACTTCAGTCAAAGAATACGTTTTAACAGCAGGGTAACCACCTCAAAATCCCAAACCAAAGAAGTCAACGCCTCTAAAGAACCTGAATAAATCGCATAGGTGGCATTGTCCTTATCACAAGGAATCCTCCATCACAGAAACCAACATGGCTTTTGCACACCTGCTTTCTCTGCAACCTCGTGTAGGAAGCCTGGCAGTAATACCAAATCCTCAGACCCCTCCAGGAACAGTCATTGCACACCCAGACCTACTCCAGACAAAGTCTTATAACAGGCTATGTAATGTAAAAGCCCGTTTAATCTTGTGCAGGCAAGAAATAGCAGAGACTTGCCTGTTGAAAAATTAGAAGGTATACAGTAATTCATCAAATTGATTTAATAGAGCCAGCTGCATGTGTGAGTGCTGGCCCTGGCAGAGACAGTCCCAACCCTATGCATTTGCTTACAAATAGGCAAGGTGCTTTGGCACAGATACTGAAACCTTTGAAAAAGTTGGTTTTGACATGTTAGAAAAGGACTTGGATTTTTCAGCTGCTCTCTAAGCAGAAGGCAATTCAGAGAACACACTAAGAACTGCAGCAGACACTACTTTAAAATTTGTCTTCATTATGTTCTAATTTTTACACAGTTTTCTAACGTTACAATAGCCAGATGAAATTTTTCATGTTTCTAAAAACAGAGGAGAGGTCAGGAAAGCACAGTTACACATCATTTGTTCTTTTTCTAGTGTTAGTCAAAGTCCAGAGTCCTGGCCCAGGGTTTCTACTTATATTTTCCCTATGATTCTTAAGCCAACAAACCAAACAGAGTTGTCAGATTTGGTGGGTTTCAAAACAAAAGGTGTATTAGAAGGGGGATTGTTTATTATCATATTATTTAAAGGATTTAGTGAGGAATCTAAAAATCTGTGGAAGGGTTTGTTGGAAGGGGATTAGAAAGAGAAGAGCTTTATAAAAACAACCCCACGCACTCCAATCACAGAGTTTCTTCCTCCTCTCCACATAAAATCATAGAATCTCTTAGGCTGGAGAAACCCCTAAAATCAAGTCCAACTATAACCCATCACTGCCAAGTCACCTCTAAACTGTATACCCAAGTGCCACATCTACACATCCTTTGGGTAATCTTCAGGGATGGCAATTCCACCATTTCCTTGAGCAGCCTGTTCCAATGCTTGATGACCCTTTCCTTGAAATTTTCCCTAAAATCTCCCCCGGTGCAACTTGAGGCCATTTGCTCTTGCCCTATTGCTTGTTACTTGAGAGAAGAGACCAACCCTATATGACTTCCTTTCAACCTTGTTGAACCTCACCCAAGTGGCCTCAGCCCATGGATCCAGCCTGTCCAGATCCCTCTGCAGAGCCTTCCTGCCCTCCAGCACATCAACACTCCCACCCAGCCTGGTGTCACCTGTGAGCTCACTGAGGGTGCCCTCCACTCCCTTGCCCAGATCTCTGATAAGGAACATGCACACCAATCCCTTCTTGCCTTCCACGAGGGAAACAAATCCAAAAGACCTGACAAACACTGCACTGAGACACATGGTAGGGAGGTTCTGGGAAGCAAAGCAGCAGCTGAAGTTATATGGAAATAACAACAACATTCACAGAAGCTCCCCTTGGATACATGTCAGCATGTGGGAATGAAGGATTAAGACTGAGTATTTGCATTTCCCAGTCAGATGCCAAGATAGCAAAGCTGGCAGGCTAAGGTGTTGTGGTGTTCCTTGAAGGGAGTCTCCAGCTATGAACACTGTGTGTACAGAGCTCTTCTGCTTTCAAGTGTCTCTCCCTCTAATAGTGAGTATTTTGAATTTTTTAAAATGTGCTCTAGGTTAGTGCTTATAAAAGTAAAGCATTAACAGCTCCAGCATAGCACAGGCAGCTGGGCAAGCTCTGCTGACAGATCCTTGCCAACGCAACCCCAAATTAATCCTGTGCTGTGCTCCCAACCCACACACAGCGAGCAGGTAGTGCCATGGTGCCAACTGCTTCAGTCAGCACTGAAGAGCTAAGTGCCATGTTATTAGCTCTTCTAAAGGCCACAGCAGAGCATTTTGATCCCTGCATACAACAGACACCTGGGTAATTAGTGCAGGGCTGAATCCTCTGGCAGACATGGCTTTTAAAAAAGACCTAGCACCTTCTGCAACGTGGCCTCTACAACAGATTTCAGCGCTTTTATGCTGCTTTTTTAAAGGCCAGCATTAGCATTGCCAATGATACATTATTTACCAGGTGGAAAAAAAATCCCAAAACAAACCACACAGAAATAGAGCCATTATTACAGAGGATGAGGCATCATGATCTGTTTTAGGGCATCCAAGTCAGAGCCACCACCTAAAAGGTCAGGTCTTGCCCTCTTTCTGCATCAGCCCTGGTCTGGCTGAGTCTTACAGCCCCATGGTCTTCATGGCAGCAAAGCACAGCCAAAGATCAGGAGCACTCTTGAACAAAGCTGGCTGTAAAGACAAATCCCACGTGTCAGAGGTCACAGCAGTAACTGAGAATTGTGCTTCAACCCCCAAAACATCCTCTGTATCCAGGAAGGCTGCTGGTAAGAGGTGAAAGATGGTTGTGAGACACAGAAATGAAGAAAAGGTTCTTGGAATTGTTGTTGACACTCTGTAGTGCATGCACAGTGAGAAGGCAGAGCAGAGCAGCACTGGGACCAGGAGGAGCTTCAAGGGAATATTCCTGTGGGCCTTTGGGCCTGAAATTCTGCTCTGCAACACCCCAGTTTCCACAGTCAGAAGTGAGATCAATGCCTAACTACACAACGTGCTTCCACTTTGTAATGACCTTCATTTCTAGATGATTAATTGTTGTTGACTTCCTCCCTTGGAACTTTTTAACAGCCCAGCAAGAATAAAAGTCTGGAGATTCTCCCCAAAGTCCCCCAAATGCTTCAGAAACTGGAATCTGCTGCAGGGCTGCAGTACATTGTCTCAGCAGATTCAGTGGGTAACGAGGTCTTCTGAAACAAAGTGTAATGTGTTTCTGCCTGGACTTGCCAAAAGACCTTAATGCAAATAGAACTGCAGGAAAATTAGGGTGGACTCTAGTGGCTGCCTCCCCCTCAGGGTTTTGGTTTTTCTGTTGTTTTTGTTGTTTCTTTTTCCTTCAATCCTGATGAAATTCATTACAGTTGCATTTAAACTGAGGTTGTGATTTAAATTTTCCAAAGCAGGCAGGGCAGGTTTGAAAGCCTGATATATCAGAGTGTGTGTGCTTCCTGAGAACCAAGGTAGTTGCAGAGCCTTCCCCAAGGGGTGCTCTGTTGGTCCCCTCACCCCCTTGACATGTTTGCTGTCACATAGGCCACTGGGCAATGTCGAGCAGGCTTGCTCCTTACAGCCAAGCAGCCCCACATTCAAACATGCCACTGCTTTCCTTGAAGGTATTTACAGTTTACTTTTTAGTGCTACTTTAGTTCAAAGGGGCTAGTAAAGCCCCATTAAGCCATTTACATCAAACTGGTTAGTTAATTATCCTGTTGCAGGCTTTAAATTAGCAATTTATAACCCCTTCCCTGGAGATGCCAGTATTTGGAAACAACTCAGCCAGGACATGTTGCAGGGTGCAGTTAAGGAACAAAAAACACCACTAAACCAAACCCCCCTGACCTCCTAAAAAATAAAATCCCCAAACAACCCAGAATAAATATCTTCAGGTTTTGATTGCATGTCTATTAACTTTGGGAGAATACAGTAGGAACAGAGGTGGGGGAGAGCTCACCACTACCAGGCAGCAGGGATAGTGAGGCTGTGTCCACCTTAGGCTATGCAGCAAAATGTCATTTGCAGAGGCCCAAAGCCAGCCTGAGAGGCACCACAGCTAGAGGGGGATGATTCTTTCCTTACAACAAGATATTCTGCTTCTCAGCAGCATAATCAAAGGTATTTTTATATTTATATGTACAAAAATGTGGTCTGCCCACAAGGGAGGAAAACTATTTGAGGGTTTGGATCTGGTCAAACTGAACACCCATGTACAGCTGCAGTCCTCTTTCAGGTTAGGATTAAAGAGATACATATTTATATCCTCTTGTCATAAGGGTCAGTGACCCCATGGGCCAAGTAAGGCTGGAGCTGAGGGGTCTCTATTCCCAGGATTCTCCCCTGCCAAGAACCTTTAATTTCTGAGGAAAGTCTGTTGTCCACTCAGGGCCTGGCTATTCCAGACCACCACTCTCAAGAGTGCAAAGCTGTTACAGAAGAGAATTACCACCTTCCCCCCTAAATACCCAACTGCCCAAACTAACCAGGTGCTAGAGCACAACATTCCTCTCACCCCCTCTTCCTTATTCCCACCAGCCATTACTTTAGTTCTACAAACGATTGGCATACTGGATGTTTACCTGAAAATCTTATTTAAAATAAAGATAGGAGGGAAAGACTGCCCAGTTGCTACTATTTCCACACAACAATCTATCAAGTGTAGGAGAAGCCCTGGCCCCAATCCTGGAAGCTGTCCCAAACCAACAAGCACTTAACACCTTACCAAGAGCAGGAATCCATGGAAAGAAGGGCCATGTGGAACGAGACTAAGGCAAACTAGGAGAATTCACATGAACATCAAAAAAAGGCACATCAAATTTGAGAGAAAAATTTCATTCTACTTGAAAGACATGACAGACAGATGGAATCAAGTCATATGACAGACCCTGCAATTTCTTTTTCCTTCATCTTAATATGTCACCTTTTCAATAGCAAAAAAAATTATCTTCTGCCAAACAAGTGTCAGATAAACTTTAATAAGAGAGATAAAAATCTAAGCAATTTAATTCTTTATGCTATGCAACCATGAGACTTAGTTTGCATGTACTTGCTTCTTATGGAAAATAACCATTTCACAGTAATTTTTGGGATGAGGAGCAGATGGGAAGAAGAGAAGAAAATACACTCAGATTTCAAACCAAAGTGACGAAATATTTTTGTACAAAATTTCTAAGATAGTATGGCTTTTATGTGATTTACTGCTCTAAATTGCAAGACAGAGGCCTTATAATAAAAATACCGGTAAACACAACACAAAATCTAAATTATCTAAAGGACTGAAAAACCCAACCCCACACATAGATGACATTCTCCGAATTCTCTGCCCTTTCTTGGGAGCAGTTACACCCAAACCATCACTCAGACCAGAGGCTGTTCCCTCCTGCACACACCAGCCTGGCCTTTGAAACAGACCAGTGCTAACAGGCTACAGTGCTAACAGGCTACAGGACCACATAATATTAGGGAATTATAAAATAATGTGAAACTAGGGAGAAAGAAGAAAGCAAAGCACTCCTGAGGATAAAATGAGAATCTTTCCTGCTCCACCAAAACCTTCCATTTCCAAGGCATGCAACACCCAGGCCTGTGCCTAGAACAGGTGTGTCTCCTTAAATACCTCCCCTGTCACACTTGTGTCTCATGGACACAGCCCTGCGGGATTATATCAGTGCCAGTGCAGACCAGCTGGAGCTACCCCCGCCGGTGTCCTGTGACTCCTCGCTCGGGGGGAGCCGCTCTCGCCGCAGGCACGGCCCCTTTGCCACATGATCCCGGAGACAGACAGACAGACAGACAGACAGACAGACAGACAGACAGACAGCGACCCTGCCACTGCGGCTTCTGAGCATTTGTGCTCCGGGGGCCGACCCAGCGCAGGGACAGGCAGGAGACCTCCTCCAGAGCAGGAAGGGGGCACTGCCCGAGACTCTGAGCGCAGGGCGCCAAGGACCCTTTTCTTTCCCTCCTCTGCGCTTGTAACCAGCAAATTCTCAGCCAATTTATGCCAGAGAGACGCGCTGAAGGCCTCCTTTAAATAAAAAAAAAGATGCATGGCTAACAGAGCAAAGTCCACTCAGCCATTCCCAAGCAGAAAATGCTGACAGGGCACAATGCAGGTATGGCTAAAGCTGGGTGAGGGAAGAACAAAGGAGTGTGAGCCTCATACATCTTCAAGTCAGTGCAGAAAGAGACACCCCTTGGCAAATTCAACCTAATTCATCACTAACCTTGGAGCATGCTAGCTGTTGGCCTAAGCAGCTGAAAGAGATAGCAAGAAAATTTTTATGGCAGCAAACACATTAGTGACATTTTTTGTGTCATATCTTCATGAATGGCACAGATAATACAAAGGGAAGAGATACTTGGTTTTAGCTGTAGCTCTGCATCACAATTCCAAGGAACTCTTCAGCATGAAGAACTGCCCCGATGCCATCCATCTTATGAAAGGGATCTTGTAGTACTGATCAGAGAGCCAGAGCACCAACGGATGTGAGAAGCTGCTGAGCAGCACTCATGGGCTAAGAGGTGGAGCACCACAGGCCCGGTGGGATCTGTCTCAGTCCTTAGCAGCACAAGTGCCTTCATTTTCCAGAGAACAATTCTTGCAACAGCTTTTAGGAGAGAGAGTATGTGAGTAAAAATGAATGGACCAATCTTGTTGAAAAGTCTAATTTATGAGTAATCTACCACATCCATAAATTATTACACTATTCAGTTAATTCAGATTTCTAGGTTTGAGTACACATCAGGTTTTTCTGCTCATTCCTATGGTAACTGGCTCCAGGCATCACAATCAGCTGTTGGGGATGAAGGCAATGCCAAGCTAAAGGCTCTTCTCCAGTGCTTTTTCAGTCCACCTCTGCTTTATAACCCCTCAAGGACTGGGTGATACAGAGGGTTCAATGAACCCAACTCATCAGTCCAGTGCAAATTGGAAGCAAAAGGCAATTCTCACATACTTCACATCCCATTCATCTCTTCATCTCAGTGGCCATTTCTGTTCAAATAAATCTAGAATAAGGCCATTCCATGATACTTCATTCTCAAACAAATGAGCAAGACCTCAAAACCCCGCAAATCCATCTACCCCTACAAACACCTATCCTTCTTACTACTGGCCTTGCTCAGTTTCAAGAGGCCTCAAGTCCACAGCCATAAAAATCAGCATTAACTGCCAGGTGAACTCCTTAGCCAGCTATTTCTTATGCTGAGTCCTTCACTACCAGGCAAACACTGGTTGCAAATGCCACCCCATGTTCTCAGCACCAGGAGTTTAAATGCTGAATAGTCTCCCATAGCCAAAATTTAGCATCTTTATGTTTTCTTTATTCTTTGCCAGCCACAGTGTTAGTGACTTCCTGGCCAGCTAGCAGCCAGCCTGGTAAGAGCTCTGAACTTCACACATTTGTCAGGAAATCTTAGAATACAGAGTGTCCTGTACTTCTTGAGCAACTTGAAACCAAGTTAACAGAGTAAGTCTGGGTCCCCAAACAGACAAATGGAGGCTCAGCTGTATTTCATAACTGTGCCACACACAAAATGTGCACTTCCAGGAACCTTGAGACTTGGTGACACACTTAATGCAGAAACAATTATTTAAGAAGACATTTTTTTAAATGCCCACATTTAGTACAGGAGTGCAGTCGTTCGCTTCATCTTTCCACAAACAAAATTTTTCAGACTTTGGGAAAACCAGGCCATCTTAGGAACAACCTCTCTGCACACCCAGAGTTGTGTGTTCCCATAGGGAAAGTCTGAATTTCTAGGTGAGAGCAAAACAAAACAACTCTTTTCAGTGGGAGTAGCTGAGAACAGAGTTGTCCACACGCCTCTGAACAGGCCTCCATCCAAATGCTCAACTCCCACTCCTGTCAGTACTTGCAAGCCTTTAATCCAACTGAGGTTCTTCACCAACCTCCAGCTATTTCATGACGTGCATGTCTTGGGGCATAAAATCCTAGAGAGTGTCCCCATAAATCAAACACATTTGTTATATAATTGAAAAGATTTTAAAGGGGAAAATGGAAAAAATCCTACTGTCATTAAGAACAAAATTAATGATCTAGAGCACAGCAGTGATTAGCCAGATAGCTTTTCTTTTTTATTGAGCAACCAGACCCATAATTAAGGTGTTTTTTCTTAAAATAATATATAAATAAACTATTGGAAAGTTTTACACAACTTGAACCAGTGGAATTTCAGAGTTCAAATAAATTACAAGCAATTTCACTGTTGGACTGTCTGTCTCTAAGGCCATAATTAATTTTAATGTTCAAATTTGCAGTGCCAAACACGTGACCAGGAGTAAAATAGGAAAAACCTCTTTAGAGCTTTCTTGCAGTTTGTATCAATGACAGAGAATACTGGAAAATAGGAGGCCAGGTGCACTTTTGTTCAGAGATACCTTCAGCCTCACATATTTTGAGAAGTATTTAAAACATAAGAAATTCCAAATTCACTTGCTCCCATTTGTGGGGGAGGGTAATGGAGATCAGAGAGAGGAAGGGGAAGGAAAAAAAAAAAAAAAAGAAGAGATCAACTCTTAGAGACTTCATATATGCACACACAGAGGGAGTTTCCTTTATCTGTGTATCAAACCATTGCAAATATAGGAAAAGCCATGGCAATGCCATGCCAGCAGCCAAGTGTACTCTTATTTATTTATTTATTTGTTCAGAGAGCATTCAATGGTAGAAGAGACTGGATTTAAATAAAACTAATTGAAAGCTACCCATTTTAATCTTGTTTTACATTTACACTCTAGGTCATGAAGGATGATCAGTGGCTGGTAACTACTAAGCCATATTGATTTGCAACCAAATATAATCTGCTCTCAATTTGTTATTATTTTTTGCTAACCAGAGCTGCACTGGTTTCTCCAGGTGAAACATTTATTCCATTTCACAGGTATTTATCCTGCTGACATTTTTCCTTCTTTTATTATTTTAATAAACAGACAATGACTTTTATTAGACATTTTCTCACTTGAATCATAATGCCTGAATATTCCAAAAATCATGAGCCATTGAGAATTTTTAACTTCATTTTTGTATCTACCATACTAAGCATTTAAGTCCAAACACGTTTAACATTTAAAACAAACTCTTTCATAAAGAAAAGTGAGCTGTAGCTGATGATTTGAAACTGAATTTGCATTGCCTTGTCCTTCAAAATCTAGAGCTACCAGATGCTGGCTTCCCATTACATCTAGTTCTTATTCACCAGCTTAGAAAAGGAGAACAAGCATCCCAAATTTCTTAAGCTTTCCCTGTTTTCTCATTTGAAATCTTTTACTGATTAAAAAAAAAAAATCTACAAAAACAGCCTGAAGGTCTCCTTGCAAAGGCAGCTTCATCAGTCAGAATAAACTCTTGTTCCTCACACACAGGGACAGACTTCCTGCAACTGAGCATTCTGTCTTTCCTTAAACCTTTGGCAGAAGACAAGCAGTGCCTAAATACAGACAGATCTAAGCTCACTGAGATCTATGAAAATTGCTCAAGGCAGCCATTGTAATTTCAAGTTCCTCTTCCTAGTTATTAAAAAGATTGTTCAGTTCAGTAGCTTTTAGTTGTTACATCTACAGTGCACTTGGCTTTTGCACAATATACCACAAATTGCCATCAAAGACTACTAAAACCAACAAAAGCAAGAGTGATGCATCCATTTCCTACAATACACATTCTGCTTCCCTTTTCTTGCCATATGTACTGAGAGGCTGTGATTGCATCTGTCCACATTTTTAGCAATTTATATTAGAGAAAAATCTTATTTTCCAAAAAATATCTTAATTCACATGCCAGATTAGTAAGATAAAGCTTAATTTGTTATCAGGAAGATGGCAGAGAACCAGATGACAGACCTTCACCTGATCAAACCCAATGTTATGTGCCAGGTGCAGAAGAAACAGGTTTTCATGGAACCTTCCCATGCTACTTTCAAACTCATGTTTGCCTTCATAATCCACGATATTTCTCAAATCACTTCTGCACTAAGTTCCTTATTTGTTTATTCCTTCCCAAGACAGCACTTCCATTTATGAAATTCACGCTTTAGTTGCTAGCACGGACCTGTCAAGCTTAGGAAATCTGAAATGAAGTCTTTCCTTTTGCCAGCTGAATGGTTGAGGATGCTGCTCAAGCTCACCCATGGCCATGGTTAATCATGCAGTAATCTGGCTGAGGTGATCAAAGCAGGAAAAGTGGCACTGCATGGACACAGTGCCCCGGTCCTACATCATACTGTCATGTATGCAGCTTGGCCACTGGGAGAATCTCCCTGGATAATTTACCAGTATTGCTGCTTTCAAGCTGTGGCCAGACAGCAGATGCACAGAATGCACTGAAGGAATAAAACCAATAAACCTTCTTTGCTCCTTGCTATAAACAGCCATTTTGCTGGTGTGGAGGGAGAAGCAACCAGGGGGAATAAAACTGTACATCCTTTCTTTAAAAGAAAGGTGACTTGGTAACTTGGAAGTAGTAGTCTAGTAAGAAAAGTATTTCCCTTCCCTAATGAAGTTCCTTGTCCACTATTAAAGGAAAGTAATATTTCAGTAACATTTCAGCCACCTCAAAGGACAATTTAAAAAATAACGTAGGGTTGTGATGTTTAAACAAGCTTTTCCACCAATTACTTAATAGCATCCAGAGGCTCCAAGAAAGAAACAGGACCCTTCATACCAAGCAATTTATAGTAGCAATACAGAGTGAGGCAGAGGACTTGAAGGGAAGGAAAATGCTGGAGGCAAGGGGAGAGGGGAGGTAAAAACCACAAGTAAGATTACTGAGTATATCCAAAATCTAAAAACTGGAATAAAAGCCAATGCCCTACACCAAAGCCCTCTGGAAAAACCAACTGTTTCAAAAATGAAGAAAAAAAAAAAAAAGCAATTTCTTCCTTGTTCACGCCATCATTTCAGATCCAGCAGCTTTCCTGCAGCCCACTCTGCAGAGCTCCTGCCCTGTGCTACCCCTCTGGCAGCCTTGTGCCCTGGAGGACTCTGGTGTGGCAGGCGATGACAGCTCACAGGCACAAACTCATTTGCCCCAGGACTGCCTGGCACGTGAACTCACAAGGGCCCTGTGAGCTGGAAGAGAAATCTCCCAAGAGAAGAAAAACTCCTGCGATTTAGCCTAGAAAAGCCTCCCCGAGAGAGCGGAGCCGTGCTGGAAGGAGCCGACCGAGGCCTGCGCGGCACCGCTCTCCTCCTGGGGCAGGAATGCCACGCTGCAGCGAGCTCGCTGCTCCCAGCTTCACGTGGAAGCGTTCCAAGCTACTCAGCTCCCGACAGCTCTCCAACTGCTCTTCCACGCGGTATTGCTTTACATTACATTGCTTTCCCTGCCAGGAGGCACTGCTGTATTACAGTACAGTTGTCTAGCAAAATGTAAAACTGATTTTTTCACCTCCCAAATATCAACCGACTGTTGCTGCTGCAGTCACGACTACAAGCCCTTCTCTGTGCTACACTTCCCTCCTTTTGTGCATATACAAGGGATTTTAATATCTTCAGCCTCCTTCTCAACTTTCTGCTTCCTCCCTCCCTGTCGTGCTCCTGAGTCCTTTCTGTGGAGGACAGCCATCCTCAGCTTCCAACCTAAGGTGCCACTACTACTCGAGTTAAAAATGCCCAAGTCAGCTCGTTAGGTGCATTACCAGTGACTGTAGCACCGAGAGGAGAAAGTGCAAAAAGTAGCTAGAAACATTGTAGTTACTTACAGCTTCCTTAACAAGCTCAGCTTCCTGTTAACTCCGAATTTTTAAATATATGCTGGCTACAGAGGCATTTTATAACACATATACATTTTTAGGCATTTGACTCCTAATTCTCCTCATTTCAGTGGGCTTTACATTATCTGTTTCAAGACAAAACTAGTTCCCCCTACTGCAGGGTAGCTGGTTTCCTTTCTAGTTTTGAACTATAAAAATAGCCATGTTATAAGAGCAAAGGTCTAGTTCTCTCTGTTCTTCAGCAGTAGCCAGAATAGGGCCAAAAAGAAAAAAAAAGTGAGGGATGGCAGAGAGGGAGGAAAAGCAATGACATAGAATATGGGCAGTCTTTTTCCTTCTTACACCCTGTGCAATTGTTAAAGATCTCCTGATCCAGAGGTTGCATCCAGGCCATCACTTTTAATAAGAACTTATCTGTCCTTCATCGATTTTTCAATCTGTTTAGACTTCTGCTATCCATAACACCCTGTGGCAATGAGTTTCACGTGGTAACTGCTGCTTGACAGAGTGCCTCCTCTTTGCCTGCTTTGAGTCAATTTAGCAAGCACAGGAATGGTGAAGGATCACTCCCTACTCCCCTTCCCCACTCCATTCATGACAATACAACACATCTGCAATTTCTGTAATAAGTCATCTCTTCTCTATGGCAAAGGGAAATCACAGTGACTGACTTTTCTCCAGACCTTCCCTAGCCCTCCACTACCTTTGAAGGTGGGTGAAGTTCTTTGAAGAACTGCACAGTGCCTAAGACACTGGCACACCACAGATTTACCCAGCAGCACACTGATGGTTTCTGTTCAGTTTACCAGCTTGAGTAAACATGCAGAGAGTTTGTTGTTTCTTCAGAGAGTGCAGCATTTCCTCCCAGCTGCCCATTTGTCTCTCTACAAGAACTTTCTGGGGACTCACTTCAGAGTGCTCTTAAGTAGTCTGCTGAGGTAACAGGTGATATTTTTCTTCTCCCAACATCTGATGCCACAGTTCTCTCAAATTTTTTACCCAATTTGAGTCAGTCAAAATCTCAGCTTTCAAATCGCATTTTTCAAAGACTTCCCAAAAGCAGAGCAGTTTGAAATCACTCAAAGCTCACTGCTACTTTCTTTCACCTGTACACCCAGCAAGAAGATCCACAAACCAGAGAAGCAGAAAGGACATGGTTCTCCCCAGCAAGAAGGGGGGAGGATTGTTGCAGTAAAATCTATACTGACAAACCAAGGAAACTTTCTCAGTCTTGTCTCAGCAAATATCCCAGTTTTAAGAAATTTCCCAGGAGGCCCCACATAAGGAGTGACTGTCCTGAAGGATCAGTCAGACTTGGCACTGCGATGCACAAATCACTGCCCTGCCTCATGAGCCCCTGCTAATCCCAAAAGATGTGCTTCAAACAGAGCTGCTCCATATAATTGCTTGGCTTATCTCCCCTCTCTTAGCTGAGCTACCACAGTTCCAAAAGGCCTTAAAATTAATGACAGATATGCTTACAGATTACAACCCCTCTCTCTACCTGCACAGTGCTATGTGCATCACTTGTTCTCACAGCACTGCCAGTCACAGCCCTTGGCTGCAGTTTCTCTGTGCTTCTTACAAGCAGCTCAAGTGCTGCTGAATTAGCAAACACCAGGACAAAACATCAGAGCAGTTTGTTTGACCACACTCACAGAATTCCTGGCAGGCAGTTGTAACACATCAGGAGAAAAATAACAAAAACCGAAGTTATAAATTGAAACACTGAATCTCAGCATACCTGACCAGAAAACTGAGCAGGTAATTTAAGCAAAACACAGACTCTTATGAACACACAGTTAACAAAAGCAGCTCAAGACAGATGAACAAAATAATAGCACAGACACCTTTTACTTCCATAGTTCCAAACTTCTGAATTTGAATGAGGTAACTATAGAAATAACAACCAATCTTTGTACATTGACAAAAATCTTCAACTACCCACAAGCATAAGACAGTGTGCAAAGGCTGGGGGAATAAAGTAATCCAGTTCAGCATACTGAAACATTCCTTTTGGATATCTCATTTAGTGAGCATTTTGCAGACAGTGCCTGCAAAAATACAGTGGGTGTGTTAAGATCTGTGGAGAAGAATCCATTTCCTTCAGTTTCCTAAGGAAACTATGTGGGATAGAACATCCCTTTCACTCAATAGGATGAGAAATTCCACCAAATCCCTTGCTGGAGTTCTGACATACAGGCAGTTCAGAAAGTCAGCCAGAGACCTGCCCACACCCATCACCATGACTTTCCAAGACTGGAATGAGAAAAGGTTGTGTTTAAGTTTTGCCCTCAGCTTCAAACATCCGTCACCTCTATTTTCTCTTTTGAAATATATGCACAATATGCACACACATTTATACACACATGTATAACTCCCTTCTGATATTTCTTCTGAAATCCCTACTCTGACACTTCTCATGGTGCAGAATCTAATAGATGGTTCTCCAGTTAATTTACCCCCTGTATTATAAAATGCTGCCAGGAGAGATCAGAACCAGCCAGGAGCTTGAACACAGAGAACACAACAGCCTGCTCACAATAAGCAGAAAAGTTATCACTGTAAAGCAGTTTGCAAAGAGTGCCTTAAACACTATTACAAGAAAGTGACAGTCTGTTCAGATCTATACCAAGCAGGGAAAAAAGTTTGAGTCACAGGGCTAATTCTTTGCTGTTCTCCAGAAAGGAGGGCACAAACAGGTGAGGAAGCAGATCATATCTCCTGCCTCACACCTGGACTCCTGTCCAGGTCTTGAGCTACAAAAAGTCAGCATGTACTGTTTGTTCACATCTCCCTTCTTTGGTAACCAACTGAGAAGCTGCATCCTTCTTAGTGTGAAAATATCCAGCTCCAGCTCCACTTGTTTCAGAGAAGATTTGACTGAGAAGAATGAGGGAATGAGGATGCCCTCCTTGAGATAAATGTTGTGGCCTCTTGTGGGCATAACTCTCCCAGCAGGAATTGACAACCGATAATGTTATCACAGAAAATGCATTTAAGCTCAGTTCTGTTAATAAGGCCCTCTCCTAGTTGAAACTAAAGGATCCCCTTTAGTTCACCTGGTATCTTCCACATTTATCCTGCCATGGCTCCAGAAGTAGAACTATTACTAGTGAGAAAATGTCACCCATAGTAAGGGAATGGACTCTACTTCTAAGCCACAGAAAAGGGACAATGGATGACTTGACTTTGCAATTTGAGAAGGGTACTTATAACATTTGCATGAAACAGTTTCTTCAGCTCTTGGTTTAATGAATAAAGGAATCAAATCTTTCAATACATATTGTAAATACCCACAAAGATCTGCCATCTGAAACAGCTATACATGGCTCTCTCTCCATATCCACCATTTACAAGTAAAGGTTTCTCAAATCATCAGCTGGGAGAGCTAGAAGCGGGCAGAGCTCAATGTGTAGCCAAATTGAATCATCAAGGAAAAATTTGGACAACACAATGTTGGAGACAGTTTGCAGTGGCTTCACTATGTTCAGTTTTTCCTTAAACAGATGTTTTTCTAGCAAGCTGGTAATTTTCCTGTTGTATCAAATTCCTTAATACCTACTTGGGAGAAAATTTACTTCATCCATAAACATTTGCATGACTTATTGAAGCCGTGAAGAAAATTCAAGTGAAGATACAAAGAAACTTTGCCCAAAGTGGCAAATGGCAGAGCTAAGGAGGGACCCCTGTCCTCACTCCCTTATCTCCTTGTCATTCTGCAGCTACAGGGAAGCACAGCCAAGAGGCCCTCAGTGAAGGACAGTGGTGGAATGATCTGGCTTCAACTGCCTGAGCCCAAGCTGCTGCTCCCAGTCAGTAGCAGAATCGCCACATCCATCCCTTCTCAGGGAGCCCCAGCACTGCCCAGCAGGCACTGGGGAGAGCTACACCCCAGGATCTACCCACGGGGTTAGGCAGAAAGTAGTATCCAAGGTACCTATCATGGTAACATCTAAATGCAAGTATCAGAGCACTTTACAGACAAAAAGGGCTTTCCCCCAGGCTGTTTAAAATTTGCATGTTCCTGTGTAGCACTGAAGATAGCAGCAATGGTGATTCATTAAGATAATGATTTAAGTAGGAGGCTTAAGAAAGTCGGGGTGGATTAACATCCAGAGGGCTGCAGTTGGAACTTCTCCACTCCACGCTGCCACCTTCCCTTTTAAGGGAACAGATAAATTCCAAAAGTCAAGAGAACTATGAATTAACAGCAGCTATATCACAACTATAATGTACTGAAGCACAAGAGCACCACCTCTGCTCCAGCCCATACTTCTTGGCAAGGACAAGCACAAAATTTTATGCTGCAGGAAAATTTTCATGGCATTTTAAATTATTGGCAATTATAAGTTACTGGATTTTCCTTTCCTTCATTAGTTTGTTAGTGTAGGTTCTCCTCAAAAGAAAAGGATTGTGTGAATTCCTTTTAAACCAATTTTCTATCCACTTAAAAAACAATACATAGTTTCTTCCAACCAATTGTCTTTCCCCACTATTGAATAATCAGATGGGTTTGATAAATTGATTGCTCCCACATAATGATGTAAATATACACATTGGGAAAAAGCACACAAGTCCTTTCCACACCCCAACATTTAATCAAATCGTGATCAGTTACAGGTTGAGACATGCATTCTGTCCTTAACACCAGGCTAATGCTCAGACAGTAACAGGCAGCTCAAAACTTCATCCCTGCTAAGACAGAGGCCTTTGTACCATGATTTTCATATTTACTTTCAGTTGCCTTTTAGAGAAATGTACAGGCAACGAGTTTGGCTGTTCTGCTGCTCACTTGGAATGGCTGCAATAGGGCATCCCGGTGTGTATTGCCCACTCACCGCTAGCTGTGCTTGGTCTGAACGTCTTCTAGGCACTCTATCCCATGCTGATTCAGAACAGAATAGCTTCCTGGAATGCAATTACAGAAAGAGTGAGGGTTTGTCTTAAAAAGGGACTATTCCAGAACAGCTATTCCTTATTAACTATTCCAAACTGCCTCTTCCTTAGGATGATGAAGTTAACTGAGAGTAGCTCCTCCATTCAATTTGTAACTTATCTTGTTCTCAATCAATGACCCTGTTTAGATGAGCCCTTGGTACAGCATCACACACCCACAGCAGCAGCTTCACCAATAGGAACAGATTCACATTTGCAATGAAAGTAGAGCTGCTGCATGGACACATCTCAGCTGAGTTTGTTTTAAATTGGACAGATTACAGGATCAGGAAATAGGTTTAAAAATAGTTGTTTTAATCACAGATCTCATCAGTACTGCCTGTGTCATTTTGTACTTTACAAGTCTCGGGATCTGCTTTGTTCAAGCTTGGTTTATTCATTAGATATATGGAGACCTTAACAGCAAGGAGATTTTGAGTTCTGGAACTTCTTTGTTTATTAAGTTCTTAGCTTGCAAGATTTCTCATCCAAAAGGGCTGAGAAAGTACCTGGCACATCTTCGATGCTTATTGAATACATTAAATAAATCAAACGTTTTATGATAAAATTCCACTCCCCCACACCAAACAGATGTAAGTGCAAGTCAAGGAGGCTTGAAAAATTGCACTAAAATTGATTTTGCTCCAGTTTTCCCCAAAGGAAAAAATGTGAGTGTGGGTTGAGACAAAAACACGGAAAATTTAAGCTATCATGAACAACTGAAAAGAGAAATGGAGAAAAGACAGAAGCCAAAACTAAACTTCACATTCAGCATGCATAATTTATATTCTCTCCAGTGTTCTCCAGTATTATAGGCATTCCTGGACTCACACCTAAAGTGGGAGTCTTTTTCTTGGGCTCACCATACTTCTAGAGAGAAATATACTTAATACTGATGTCTCCTGCCCACTCAGGGGAAATCACAAACCACAGAGATCCTGAGTGGATAGAAAAGATAGGACCTAACACATCTGAGGATGTCAGTACCAGAAGGATCCTGTGCCAAAAAATGGGTGATCCAGTCTGTCACTGCTTGATCACAGTATCAGTCTAACTTTCAGCCTCCCTTTGCAGACAGGAAATCTTAGTCCATGTATGTAATATTTTATAAGCAACTTTTATGGGGGCTTTTCCCCATAGGAGACAAAGTTAAGAGAGATGTTATAGAAAGGGGTAAGGGCAAATATAAATATATGCAAATCAAATCAGGGAAAAAAAGAAAAAAAAAAACAAAGGAAAAGAAACTGAAACCACTTCCAGTCTCTCCCTTCAATAAATTCCACACTGTCATGGTCTCTGGCACCACTTCACAGTAACCCCAAAAGATGTTCACCTGCTCCCACAGCACTAAGAAACAAACAGTGAAACAAGAACAAAGAAGCTCCCACCTAGGATGACCAATGTAATCCCCTGAGAGCACATTGCAAGGGGAAAACCTTATCATGAAAGCAGAAGAAAAACAAACACACACATGCACACACACAGCTCCACTGCTGTGCACCATTAGCATCCTCCCCACTTTCTATACACAGCCAGTATCAGGAGATTTATATTCAGGCCAAAAGCTCATGCTGGCAGGAGAGGAAAGTACTTTGGAGAAGAGAGGGGAAGGGGAAAAAAAAGCCTACAGTTTTTTGGCTTGTGATCAGCAGGCTGGATGCATTCTGTGGAACTAGGCCAAAGCATTGGTTATTATATTCAAGAGAACATCTGAATCCCAGCTCAAGGGAGCCGAGTTTGCGGCTCTCATTTATGCTGTATATCAATTGAATATCAAACCACATTTTCCGCCTTCTGAATAATCAAGCTTAATAGTTTGGGACTCCCATATGGTCTATTGTTAAAATATTTCCAAACACTGGCTGCTGTTTTATTTCTGAAGGAAAAATTTCTCTTTCCTCTTCAAGCTTTACTTGTTTAAAAGATGCTTGTAGCAAAAGCTAAATATATTAATCTTTTAAATATTTCCAGAGTTTGAACTAGGACTAAAAAATGAGGGGATAAGGAAAAGAAAATACATTTTGAAACTAGCTTTTTTCTTTTTAATGTCACATGCAAATGTTTGTTCCAGGCAGAAGCAGCTGGTGCCACCAGGCTCTGCTGTTCAGAACAGGGGGTGCAGAAGCTTTCAGAAGCCATGAGTTGCACTAACAAAGGAGGGACCACACAGACTCAAGCCATTCACAAAAGGACCCAGGCCGATTATTTGACTATTACTTACAAGGAAGCTTGGCCAGTAACGTAGGCAATAAATACTGGAGAAACCTGTTCTGTGCATAACCCGGGTTTGTCTTTTCACAAGTCCTGCTCTCTAATTAGCTACTCATTCCTCGAGGGCACTGCTGATGGATGGAGTGTATCAGTTTGGTGTATTTTTTTTAAAAAGTCAAGAAACTTGCTAAATAATAGAAGCATCAGCATAATAAACACTTTGCAGTGTTAGGACCAGTCAGTAACTAGTGCTCCTTCCCAGTCCCACCAGAGAAGAGTATTCCTGTGCTTTCTACTTTGCAGAAAGAGCCTCAGTGGCAGAGTCTGTAACTCACAAGGGCTGCAGTGCCCTGCTCTGAGCCAGGAGGAGAGCTCAGAAGTGCTCAGCTCTTGATCCTGCATTCAGCCCCTGTTCCATTTGCACAGAAGGACTCAACTGCTCTGCGAGCAGAAGTGAAACCCTGCAGCACTGCCTGGTCATGCACTGGTGTGAGCCACCAGCTCCACCTCAGCCAGCCCCTGCCCTCTCCAAGGAGTTCCTCCTGCACTCTGCGACAAGAGCTCTGGCTGTGGCACCTTCCACACATCTGCTGGACACTCAGCCAAGCACAGGGTGCTGAGCTGGGCACGGCCAGCAGTGTGACAGCACAGAAACAGAGCTGTTCCTAACAGCCCAGGGAGCCAAGTAGAAATTTCAGCTCTCTCCTCCTTATCTTTTGTTTTAGTGCTCATTGCTGCTTCTCAT
This sequence comes from Notiomystis cincta, assembly GCA_013398075.1. Taxonomy (NCBI): domain Eukaryota; kingdom Metazoa; phylum Chordata; class Aves; order Passeriformes; family Notiomystidae; genus Notiomystis; species Notiomystis cincta. The sequence goes on along the minus strand of VZRX01009834.1, from coordinate 135,306 downwards.
TCCTGTCTCCTACTTCCCCCCTTCTGTCAGTGTGTTCCCCTCCCCTCCATCGCCTGCTCTGCTCCAGTGTACAGGGCTTCAGAGTCAGCTGTCCCAACCCTGAAACTGGTTGCTCTTACTCACCAGCTGCCTCCTCCCCAGAAAGGAAGAAATTCCAGTATTTCAACATTTGCTCTCATCCCAATTTGAGGAGAAAAACTGAAATTAGAGACTATGTAGAACGGAAGTTCATAAGTTTAAAAAGAAAGAAAGAAACAAAAAAGGAAACCTGTTTGTGAACACCAGTGCAGTTTGTGTCATTTGAAATGGAATATTTTACATTACTGAAACCAAAGTTAGTTCATTTTGGTTTAGTGACCTGACCTGAGAAATTTTGTTCTGAGTCAGTACCATGTTGAGCTGCTTTTCTTCCCACAGTGTTGCACTGCCTCAGTCCCTGCAGCCTGGTAACCCTGGCCTCACTTCTGGGTCAAACTCCAGAGTGGAAGGCAGTTCCCAAAGCACACCCCAACATCTCCTGGCCCCTGGGAGACCTGTACTGCCAGAGGAGAAGGCCAGGGCCCTTGGAGTCCAGCAGAATAGGTACATCAGTCAGCAGCTCTCTGAGCAGTCAAGGATGACCTGGAATCCAGTGCAATGTTTTGAACCAATCCCAAGTGAAGCCTTTTAGATCAGTTAGAGAAAAGCAAAGCAAAGAGGGATTCCCATTCTGGCTGCATAGACGGGTCAATGTAAGATTGCTGGTAAAAGCTAGTTCATTGCCTTTACAGGTGATCAGAAATCTAGCACTGGGCTTTTCTAGCAGAAAAACAATGTTTCCATTTTAAAGAAGCTACACTGTTCCCTGAAAAAGCCACTCCAGGGAAAATACGGATCAGTCTCCTACTGACCACAGCAGCATTCTTATAAACTGGCTTAAAAATAATACCATGAACAAATCTCACTCCTGCAGAAACTTCCTCAGCAGGGAACTTAAATTATAGCAATATCAGCACCCTTCTGGCTCCTACACAGCTCCTGGCGTGACCTGAGGACTGTAGGATTTAGTTGCTCAGCCGAGTTTAACAACTAGTTTAGAGTCTGACAAGTATTGAACCAGTGGTTTGCAACACATGTCTGAAGGGTCGATACCTTGCTGCTTCAGGCCAAGGCACGGGCACAGTTTTTATGAGAGTTGGGTAGAAACCACTGCTGGTGGAGCTGCTGAAGGCTCCCAGTTCTGCCCCAAATATTAGAAGCGCCCTGCTCATGCTCAACAACCAGTTCTTAAAACAAGCAGAGAGGACTCAGAGGGAAGATTAGTATGCATACACAGAAAGCTATTTTAGTAGTTTTCCTGTAGACTCAATAATGCAGCTCTTGTAGTGTGTGTTCTTCCCCCAGGTCTGTGTATCTGAGAGAAGGCAGAGTGTGTGTGTGTGAATAGATTTGATTTACTCTTGGAAAAAAAAGGAAAAGGAGAGAGACTTAGCTTGTAGTTTCAGTGTAGGAAACTGCAATAAACCTCTCTTTTTAAACCCCATAACTTTGTGACTGTTTTATAGTTATAAGGAATCATAACCAGAGAAAGATTTAGCCTAAGAGTGATCTGCCCTCAAAGACATTAATCTGTCACATCTAATAGAAGGGGAATAAGGAGATGAATCTTTCCTCTAAGTAATTCAAACAGATGGTGTATGGCATTGGTGGGAACTTACTGTAAGTTGCCCCTGTAACAAGGGTAAATTTGGCAGTGCTGCACACCCAAAGATGCTATTTACAAGTCAGTGTGAGAAATATCTCTGCACAATTTCCTTGTGTTTAAAACCTGAATCTTCTACGACGGTATCTCACCACTTTTGTGGTTGACACATTGAACCAGCTTTCCACCCACTTTTTCACCCTCTTTTTGCCAACAAGATTGAGTCTCCTCTGTTTGCAATTTTCAACTCTTCTCAAAGTAATTTTTTACTTTTGAGGGATCAGCAGAAGATAAGTAAGTGCATCATGCCAACGTGTTAAAGCACAGTTTTCTGTCAATATTTCAAATATAGTTTTCTTTGTCTGGGCTTACAGTAGATTCTTTCTTACCCTACAAAGCAAACCAAAGTCTTCAGGTTAGTTTCTCTTTCTTTCCTTCTTCATACCCTTTATAGAAAATAAAACATTTATTTTCTCTCCTTCTCTCTTTCCCCCCCCAAAACCTCAATCCCCAGTTTCTCTTTTCTAGTTTTATCATACAACTTCTCTTCCCTGCTTCTCCAGACTCACAGTAAGAAGCATTACTTGATCACCTTGCTCCTGCCTCTCCTCCAGAGGAGCAACAAGTGTCTCCTGGGACACTTTGCTCTGTTTCCTCTCTTGGAAGACAGCCAAGGCTTACTCAACTCTCTTCCTCAGGTCTGTCACTCAGCCCACTAACCTATCCCCATTTTCCACCCACACTGAACAAGACATAAGGTTTCCAAACTTGTCTGGAGAGCTTAGTCCCAAATTCAGCTCATTGTCCTATAAGAGACCAGACATGAAACCAATACCAACGCTTAAGAGTTCCCATGATATCTCAAAGCAGGTGAAGACCATTATTGTCAGATTCCTAGCATGCAACAAGGCTGATAGGGAGCACTGAAAGATATGGGGTAGCAAGAGACCAAATTCACTTGCAGTGGCAGTCCAGGGGAATATACTGAATTCAAAGGAGCAGTAAACTTAGACACTGGTTTTCAGAACTGGTCAGGGAAGGATTGGTATTAGAGGACCTGAGGGTAATCCCCAGATTACCCTTCCACACGCTCACAGGGAGCAAATGTCACTTTGCAGGGTGAAGCATGCCAGCTCGGGAGCACGCTCTATGTTTCATGTTAATGAGTATTAGCATAGAACCCAACTTCCTTCCCCTCCCTAATTTTTATATAATTAAAGATCAGAACAAGCATTTTGTTTCAGTTTACAACAGTGACAGACAACAGCACTACAGAATAACAGCAAAGGGAGAGAATGAAGAAAAAAAATGCAGGTGGTAGACACTTACTGCCCTGGCCACTGCATGAAATGAAGGCTTGAGTGCACATTTTTGCCTGATTGCATAGCTGTCTCTGCTGCCCATCTAATCTGCTTAGAAAACTGGTTTTGAAGGATATGGTTCAGACATACCACTTGCATGGGGAGGGGGGAATGATGAGGGGAGAAAAAAAAAAGTGCTGCAGCTGCAAAAGATAAAATAGAGACAACTAATTTTCTCAGAGCTTGCAACACAACCTCTCCCCCTCCTCCACATGCAGTCACTGCACTGGCAGGATAAGCTGGAGATTCTCCAGCGTAAGCAAAGAAGGCACAATAAGGTGTGCAGGCCCTTCTCCACCCCGCTCCCCACAGGCCTTGGGGGTACCACAGCAGGCGGAGGCTGCCAGCCCCGCTCGCAGGGAGGGGGACATTCCTCCGCCCGCTCCTTTCAACTGCGCTCCCATTCTGCAGAGGGGACGTGAGAAACACGCAGTGCTGGATGTTATGCCGAGACAATAATGAGCGTAAGGGAGCTGCAGACTCCTGCTGTACCAATTGGTGGCTGGGTTCTGAACTCTCATTGTGTGATCCGATTTCTCCTGTCATTCAAGCCATTTTGCAAACTCCAAGCATACGTTCGTTTAAGCCATGTGTCCTGAAATCTAAACAGCTGAGGGGGACGGGGAGAGAGGGGCAGGGAGAGAGGAGAACCACTGGATTTCTGGTGACAGTGTCTAAAATACACATTTGCACAAGGAAGTCTCGCTTTAGGTCGTCACTTAGCAAAACAACTACAGCTGCTGACAGGCAAGAGGTACAGTTTCAAGTGACCATCAGCCATAAAATAGGCCAAATAAATGACTGCAGTCTAAAGGGAGTGGGTGTGTGTGCTCTCACAAATGTAACAGAGATAACAAATGGATTACCACTGGGTGACCCAATGTCGAGATTAGCAGCCCCAGTTCTCATTTCAGTTACACCGTAGCAATGACATTACCCAAGATCTAGCAGAAGCGAAACTGAAATCAGAATCCCATCCAGGATGTCAGGAAGGCAGCTGCTTTAGTTTTTTAATGCCTAGAATTTCAACCTAGTTTGCTTTGTTTCAAGAGCCTAAGCTGCCTCTGGCAGAAGGGGTAGCAGCCTTTGCCAGCTGCCACGTGATCTGCAAGGATGTTTTCTAAATGGAAATTGTTTTTTTAGGTGGGGTTGGGGGAGAGGAAGTAGGGGATGTTAGTGATAGAGGTAGGCAGGATGAGAAGTATATCGGCATGTTTTGTCCCTTTCCTCAAAGGTATTTTTTCCTTTATTCCCATTCTGTGCCTCTCCTCTGCACTCTCCTACATATACACCCATGTTTTCTTTGAAAGAATCAAGCAGGCCAGTTCTGGCCTTTGTGGGGTCTTTGAGGAGACATTGTGTGAGTGATTACTCCCTCACTGAAGTAAAATACAAGGGGTTTTTACATATATATAAATAATTTTAAGCTTTCCAAATATTAATTGCTTATGGAAATTAAACATCTGCTAACAATAAACTCCCCAAACAAATGAGAAGATAGTTTCAGTCTGACTAAAATACTTTCCCTTGCTAATTGCAAATAATACAATTTTCTTGTCTTTTACAATGGCAATTTCGTTAGTTCTCCAAAAGGTCTGATTCCCATCTCCAATGCAACTTTCAGAGTCCTGCAAAACCAAGTGAGAAACTGGCAATTACAACGAGCCACGAAAAGCCCTCAGGGCAGAGACTGACGACGTGGGTTGCAGAGTCCACCTGCACACCTTTTCTTACCACATCTCCCACAGTCCCCTCCAAGTCTGCCGAGTTTTCACAAGTATCATACTACAGACTACACCCGGCTGTGGCAACTGGGTGCTGGAAGTGCAAAGAGGAGCTGAAACGCTGATAACCCACGCGAATGCTTAGAATAGCAGATGCCAGGGGGAGAGAAGGGGGCCACCAGCTGAATTTGCATCACACAAGGAAATAAGTCAGTTGGGCAAAAGCCCCATATGGCTGCTTGGGAATGCAGAGCTAAAAGGGCTTTTACTGCTTGGAGAACTACAGATCTCCTCCAGCTTCTCATCTCACTCTCTGCAACTTGGTGCAGAAGCATACGGAAAAGATTTCAAAAACCTCACAGTACTTGCTATTATACAAGAAAAGCAACTAGTCCTTTTGCATTAGTATGTTTCTGCATCTCAGAATCAAAAAGCATTTAGCTACAGTACTTGTCCTCTATCCAGTCAAAGGACAAAAGGCCCAGCCTAGCTTGCTCAAGGTCAAATAGCAAGTTCAGCAGCAAGAGATGACAAGGGCTCAGGTACATCCAAATCCCATTCAACTGTTGTACCCATTAGACTGAAGAGATGTTAAACACCCTCATGGCGTCAAGAATGACTAATGCCCTCCCGGGTCAGCTTGTGACAGACAACTGGGAACCCACACATCTCCTTCCTCTTGCCTCCCACTCCAGTATTGTTGCAAAGCCCACGTGATGAGATTTTCCTAATCAGCAATTAAATAGTTAATGCTTACATTACGGCAGATGGAACAGGAGTTGCTGCAGGGAAGGTATGCAGAGGGAAGGAGGAGAAAAGAGACAGCAAGGAGGAAAAAACAGAAACAATCCTAAAGGAAAGCAGTTTTCCCACTAAAAGGAGTGATTAGTTGACTAGACAACATAACCCTTAAGACTTTGTCTAGACTAGGATAAAATGCTATATTGTTGAAGGTGTTTGAGAGGTATAGTGCAGGTAAGGCTCATGGCCTTTGAGGATGTGGTAGCCACGGAAGAGACTAATTAGGACATGTTCACTAACATATCCTAATGTTCTATGTTTAAATCCTTGCCCAAGAACTCAAGGCTATGCAAAGCAAAGGTCTCTGATGCTGTTCTAATGATTGTAAAAGCAAAGCTGTGACACAGTGCAAAAAAAATCAGAATGGTGAGGAATCGCTGAAGTCTCACATCCCTCATTTTTCTTATGCTCACTGAATGCCTGGAAACATTTGCATCTTAAAATATTCACCAGTATTTTACCAGACAACCTACTATGACATTTTTCCTCTAAAAATCTAATCAAAGGCCTAAATGCCAATAGTAAAAGAGACCACAGGCTAACAGCCTACACTCCTACAAAACTTATCCCTTTGCTCCAGTGTTTGCACAGGCAGGTTTTGGAAGGAGGGTGTAAGAGAAAAAGAAGACAGGATTATGAAGAGTGTGCCCAAGGCTTCAGCAAAACCATCATTTCGATAATCCATTATCAGATTTGTAATTAAAATCAAATCCCACCTCACTAGGACAGCCAGATGCATCCACAGAGACCTTGTTCTGAGAGCTGTTATACTAAATACCAGGAGAATCAAAATGCTGTAGCTTCTTCTTAACCCTTCCAGCAGTATTTCAGGAACCACCTGTCAGTTTGAAAGACTGATCGTTTTTCTCCCAGCTTGTTGCAGGCTCTAGGTGTGCCCCTAACCAAATAGGCTTACCACTTAAAAGCTTAATTGCACCTGTGGCTTAAACCTTATCCCAGACAGCACTCTGGAGCATTTGGAATTGGGTGTTTCAGGTGTGAGATTGGGCCTGCATTCACAAACAGAACTAGGCAAGTCAGAGTAGGAGCCCCTGGTAAAAGGCAGTACACTGGGGAGCAGGGGATGAGGAAGAAAGAAGTGCTATTTCCATTTTGATCACATTTAACTGTATTTACATTTCCACAGTTGGGCTTGAGTAATGTCCACCTCCTTGTTTGTGACTGAGGGCAGGTTTCAGAGTCTCAGATTTCTTTTCCACAACAAAAAGATCAAAGTTTGAGCCCCTTGTGCAACTTAGGTGTTTACAGTGAACTGGTCTAATCGCATGGCAAGCCCTCCCTCCTGTTATCAGTCTCACACTGAGCCAAGCTCCTTCATTCCATAAGCACCAGGGAGCACTGAGGGAAGAGGGCCACATCTGATGTGGATTATAACCCACTATCCCCTCTATCTACTCTAACATGGGAACTAAAATGCAGTGTGCAAGGGAAGGGTTTAACGTGTTCAAGTAAATATTCATTCGGGATGCGGTCTGCAGGGCTGACAAAGCATTTCCACATTGTATTTTTAAAGATGCTTTCTTAAAAGTAAGCAAGCACTGTTTAAAGAACCAGAATGAAAGAGAAGGCTCCCTTCACTCACCTCCTCAGTATTGCCTAGGTAGTACAGGCTCATGGTGCACCTATTGTCAAAGGAAACTTGTGCTGCCTTGTCAAAAGTTACTGGCAAAAGAAAGATACAGAAATACAGCACAGTAGAAGTCCATGCAGACAAGCTTCCACATTCCTAACCTCGCTTTGTCTCATGCAAGGACACACAAACTTTCTGGGTCTTCATTTTGTAAGCTATGAAATGGAGCTAAATTTCAGGGGTTTATGAAATGGTTTTTAATTAATAATTGCAAAGCACACATCTTCAGATGAAAGGTATCATATAAATATTAATGAGCTCAGACTACTGGCAGTATGCGTGTCTCTTAGGAATCTTAAGCACCATGGATGGATCAAAGAGGACATGTAGCTCTAAGAGACAGAGTGGTGGGAGTTGTCTCTGTCTTTAACTGTATTTTAAAGTAGATCCTCAAGACTGTTGTGGATATTCCCTATCAAGTTACAGCAGCTTTCAATTAAAATGACATTTTATCCTTAGGCAAAATTCCACCGCGTACCTTTTAATATTAGCAGGGCACATTTTCACTCATGTAGATATTTCTTCTACATACATGCGTTAGTAGATCTTTGTAAATAGGGGTCAAACCAACTGGGAAACAGGGATTTTACCTTCATTTTCATCAAAATAAATACCCCTTACCTAGTTACATTGCTGAAAAACTTCCAGCTCCACTGCAGTGCCTTGACAAGAAGCAGGATGAGGATGTGGCAGCTGTTTGCTTCGCCGTGCTCGTAGCTCAGTCTGGCAGCGCTTCAGACACGGAGCTGTCCTTAGAACGAACAGGGCAGAAAATGCCGCACGGCGAAGGTGCTGCTTCTGTTCCCCTGAGCAGGGCCAGCACAAACCGCGGCTACGGCCACGGCGGGGAGAGGGGCGAGCCCCTGCTGGGGCTGTGCGCGGGCATGTTGGTGCAGCGAGGCCGCAGCACCAGCGCGGCCTCCAGGCCGGCTGCCCTGCTGGGCAGGCACGCTGGGAGGAGGCTGCAGCCTCCTCAGGAATGCGGGATGGCCGCAGGCCTCGGCAGGGCTTTCCAAAGAGGTGCTCGCGTTTGTTTCTCTCAGGGTCCAGCAAGCCTGCGCCTTTTTGTTGTTGGGGGTGGTGATGGGGAATGAGGGAGAGTTGCCTTGTTGGGGTTTTTAAAAATACATTAGAAGACAACAGGGAGTGAGGAGCAAATGTATTTCTCTGCCTGAGGAAAATTCAGTTTTATCAGCTGCCTTCCTACCTTTCTCCAGCTGTAAGACGCCATGGGCAGCTTTCTGCCTACTTCTCTGCAGCCAGGCATCCTAAAGGCTTTGTGAGCCTGACACGTGGCCAGCCAGGGGGTCTACAGCAACTTGCCTCCTGTCTGGGGCTGCATTTCATTTCCTCAGCAGAGTCAGACCAATGGCCCTCTGTCCTGCCCACCTCAGGCACATTTCCACAAGCTCTGCTCTCTGCAGTTGCTGCTAAGGCAGTGCTGTAGCTGCCTCTGGTTTTGTCTACACTGGAGCAACTGGGACTGATTGCTTAGTGCTGGCAGCAAGAACAAAAATCGACACTCAGAGTGCTTGTAATTGTGTCCCTGAGCTGCTCAGCAAAGAGATGGCATTAAGAGGCCTTAACACTTCTTTGGCAAAAGAGGTTGAAATTTGGAAGATGCTCAGAATAAATAACACCTTGATAGTTTGGAAAAGAAAAATCCCCAGAAATTAATTTCCTCCTGGGTTGCCAATAAAAGATGGGATGTTCACAACACGGTGAGCGGTGTCCAAAACAATGATCTAATAATAACTTGGATCTACTTGCTGTGTTCTGTGCTAAAAGATATGATAGAAAACATAACTGTGTTTTGATACCAAATAACATAAATCTGGACACCAAGCCAACAGTTTTTAGACAAGGAACCATAAACCCTAACCAGAGAGACTGCGAGGTTAATTTCTTCCCTGGCCACACCAGGGAATTTTACACCTCTGTATGAATAATGTTTTCATAGCAAACTCAGGCATCAGTCCTAGCAAATACCTCTCTGTAAACTCTAGCCCAAAAGAATCACTTTGGAAAAGGTCATACCACCTCCTGTTCCCAGAATTAAGTTAATTAGCACTTGTCCCTATCTGTATAAGGTCAGGGATCCTCCCACAAAGGAGGTACACAACCAGATTGTTAAAAGATGTACATATGCCCTCTTAAGCAAACAGGCTTCTTTGTAGTATCACTAAGATTCCCTCTGGTCATCCCTGTAGAACTCCCAATTAGAAGGGAAGCAGGCTGGGAGATCAGTGTAACCAGTGCTTTGCCAGGTACAAGGAACACAGTGCAGACCAATGGGAGTGCTGATATTTTAGTACTGGGTAGTGATCTCTCTCCATCTGGATGATTTTTATTAGGTTCAGCATCAGCCTTCATGTAGAATGAAATATCTGAACTATGGGAATGTTTTCTCATTGAAGTTGAAATATTTGCAATGCTTTTTCCCCTCTGACACACTTTATTCTTATTTATTCTTATTCCATCCAGGTATTTGTGCTATATGTATTATGGAAGTATTTCACTTCCCCTCCGTGTGACCACCTACGTGCATTGACAGAAAGCAAATCCAGGTAAGACCTGCTATCAGTTATATCTGGGTGCAACTGAAGTTTGATCAGCAATGAAGGTCAACACACTGTTCTGTATTTTCTGTCCACAAAAATGTTACACAGTGCACTTACTGAAAGAGCTTTAAAAATAGCCCACACGGTTCTTGGGCACAGAAGTATTGTCAAAGGTTGTCTGCCACAGAACTCAATTACTGATTTACAGCAGTAGTTTAGGAACAGAAACCCAGACCCAAGCCTTAATTACCAACGTGCCCATTCTAATCTAACACAGCACGAACTATGTAGGATGCTAAACCCCCTTTCTGTAAGCCACAGCTGCTTGCTCTGAGCACAGCCTCGAACCTGCTAAGCAAGAAAGGAGGACAGGCTCCAGTTCCCCGGAGAGAGCACTCCTTTGCAGGCCCATAAAAAAAGGGTTCAGAGACTATTTGTGTCAACTCCCTAAACCACAGACCACAACTAGCCCTCCCTCTGAAGCACTTGCATGCTGCTCCTTGCAAAGCTGGAGCAAGATATGTTGGCACCCAGATCGCCGCCTCTGGGGGCCCGCCCGTCCCTCTTGGTCTCCTTCCATCCCTTATCTCAGGCTAGCAGACCCTCTCCCTGGGCAGCAGCAGAAACTGGGGTGTATTTGCCTCCAGGTTTGGCACTCTTCTGTTTCACCATCACCCTGTTCTTCTGACCCTGGTGCAGCCTGCCCACCCTGCTGGGTCCTCTGATATCAAGAGGGAGATAATATGTAGGGAATCACGAGTAAGAAATGTGAAACTGGCAACTCTGGCATTTGAAACAAAAGGGGATTTAGGATGCACTTGGCATTTTATTAACTTTAAACTTTAAATTTAAAGTTTAAAATAAATGAGGCAAAGGAATGGCTTATGGGCAGCTCAGACTTGTCCTAGACTTTCAAGCCAGTCATTTCCCATAAATACTCATAATTTCAAACATAAGAAAGGAGGAGAGGAGACAAAACAAACTGAGTCAATTGCTTACTGCCTTTCTGATTCAGACTCCTCAGCAGATGTAGGACAGAAAATTATTCTAAGAAAAAGTTCCTTTTATATCTGGGACAGCCCCCAAAATTTTCACCAGAGGGGAAGAAGAGGACAAGAACTAAACTGCGAACTTGTCCGCACCCTAGCAGGAATTCACCCATTTTTCACCTCCCACAGGTATCATTAGCATGCTACTGAGAGCAGAAAAAAAGCAGCTAAGATCAAACACAAGCTAGTAACAAAGCTCTTCCTCTTGTCATCCTGCGATGGGCCAGAATTTCTGGCTGCAGCTTGTCTTTCCCTGAAAGGCTGGGCTAGTTCAGAGTCCCTTTTAAGAGAAGTGCCACACTATGAACGTGCTACAGCTGCGACACAGAAAGTGCAGAAGGCAGGAAGTCTGACGTTCACACCAACCTCAGCCCCTTCACTCACACCTCTTTTCAAATAGCTTTAGCACATGGAGCCCACATTTTCACGTTCTCAGAACTAGCTTTATCTATCACACTGCAAGCTTAAGAGAATTTTTTGATATAAGTCTCTTTTTTCCCATTGAAATACTCAACTGGGAGCAACTTTTAAATTGTTTTTGTAAACTGTTCTCTCTGACTTTTGCAGTAAGTTGCCACACTTCCTTTTAAAATAGTATATATAATTTTAAAAAAATAAAATACAGATTGAAACACCATACCAACTGTTGTCACAGTCCAAAAATGTCTGGATTTTCCAACTTAAGTCCACCACTGTGTAAAAAGGCCACACACATGTAAGTGTCAATCAGGCTCAGTGGCAAAACAGAGGGACCCAGGCTGAGCCTGCAGAATGGCACAAACTTTCCTGGACAGAAAAGGAGTGCCAGTTCTCACCCATCTGGAATAATTTCTGCATTTTTCAATGCAGACTTTTGGAATTTGACCTCAAGAAGCCAGGGGCTTGATTTCTGCATCTTCTGCTTTGCCATGTTTGGTGACAGAACAGGAAGAGAGAGAAATAAAGAAAAGTGTATTATTTACAAGGCACACATTAATTATACCTTAAATTACCATAGTGATTGTTTTTGCAGGCAACTCAAATGGTCTGTTCTGCGCCCAAAAATTCTGTAGCTGATCCTGTGCATTTTTAATAGAAACACTATCTCCTTTCCCCTCCTCTCAGCATCAGGATTAAAATAAAGTAACATTGAAAGTATTTGTGGGAAATGGCAAACAAATGGGTAGTAAAGCCTGGAGATTGTTTGGCAGCAGAAATTAGCTATGGCAGGTAACTCAGTGAGGGCAACAAAACCCAGCGTTGTCCAGCATTTGGACACTCAGTGAAAGACTGATGAGTGAGGGGAAAGGGCCAAGCCCACATGATACTGCCAGGTCTCAAGTACTATTTTGAATCAGGTAAACTAATATCCCCTGTACCTGTTCCAAACCACACAGTAATACATGGTCTCTCTGTCTACAAAGTCTGCTGGCTGCCCCCTTTGGAAGTAGCATCTGTCTTGGAGAAGATCTTGTATTTTCTCTTGGTCTCTGAAAAAAGATCCCAAACAAGTGGCAGGGACACAGGGGCTTGGGAGCCTTTGCATGTTTGTCTTTACTGATAAGGCTGCAATCCTTGCTCCAAGCACATCAGCCTGTGTCTGCAGCAAACCCTTATTCCAGTCCATGTCTGCCTTGAAACAGGCTTCCTCAGGACTGGGCAATGCCTTTAACCCCTTAGTGCCTCATCTAAAGGAGCCCTAGTGTAGATTTCTTTTTCATGCTTGAAGATGCATCGTGTTTTCATACAATTTAAAGAACAAGCAGATAAACCAGACCTGCTTTGAGACAGCAGCAGTGCAGATTATATAGATTATATACCTCCACAGATACTATCAGAGCAATTTACCCTCAGAGAGTTTCATCTCCCAAAACCTCCTCTGGTTCTGTGCAGATCAAAAGAATTGTCCATTTAAAATAAAAGGATGCAGCTATCCAAACTGTGGGTGGAACACATAAAAATTCATTAAGAGGGCTTCTTGAAATTATTCTGTCTAATTGATTGGAGACCTTCAGTCAGAGCCATATGGATTCTTAGAACTGGAGAATCAACTATGATTCCAAGCCAACAGATCCTTTTCTAACAGGTTAACTAACCTTGTTCCTGCAGCTTTGTTAATGAAATCTCAGATCACGCACAAACATGCATGCCAAGGGCAAACATCCAGAAAGTCACTAGGGATCTCCCATGCCAACAGCCTGGACAGCTTGAAAATTACAAACAAGTGGCTTTTCTCAGACAGCAGATTTCATTTATTTCCTCCCACTTGCTCTTTCCCCATCTTCTTCCTACACCACTGAGTCAACCTTGACCAGACAAGTTTCAGTTAGGCATGTGCTTTGCCAGAGGTGTTTTTAAATTATGTTTTTAAAAGTTTATTTATAGTACACACGCACAGTGCATGATGCTTTCAGGGCTTCTGGAGACTTCAGCATGTCAGACAGGACTCTGCCAGGTGGAAGGAACATGAATTCATCAACTGGCCCATGGAAAGCCACCTCCTCCCCACTGTGTCTATCTATGTCCCCCAACTCAAAGATGGAATACAATAAAATGATTTTTACTCCATTATCTCCTACCCATTATTCATAACATCCATGATCAACACACTGGAAATCCAATTGAAAAAATGTAGAGAAATCCAAGTGATCTCCCTCCAGCTGAGCTCTTACCAAAACCAGCAGCCTATGAGACCATGCAATCTTTTTATGAAGAATTTCCCATTAGGGCAAGGGTTGGAAAACAGTCCAATTAGGTGAACTGGGTGAAACTTGCAGTGAGAGTTATATGGTCCAGCACTCCTTGCATGTGGCAAACAGCAAGTTTCATTTAGGGGTTTGCCCTAAATGGTTGTATTTGACCCACGTGACCAGTTTCTATTTTCATAAGAAAAATGTAACATGACCACAAGATCATTTCCAAGCAGAAAAGCAAATATTTTCAGGAGCAAGTCTCTCAGCTAAATTCTGACCCTAAAAGACAGTTGTTCTCATGGTTTGGCTTTCAATGCAGCACAAGTGTGGATGTACTGCACAAACCTTTGCTATGCACAAGAGATCCCCCATCCTGCTCCCTGCTCTGTACCTGGTCTGGGCAGGGAACATCCACTGGACAGGCCCTTCAGATCAAAGGGTGTGTTTGTGACTGGTTTCAGGACAAGTTTAACTTTCCCTGCTCTGAAATGGTACAAGTTGCTGAAATATTGTTTCCTCAGCTGCACAGCAAACACAACCAGAGCGACTTACTCAGAATAATGGCTCAGAAACCACAGTTTTAGGAGGTGGCACAGAGGCGTTCTGAGAGGAGAAGAAAAGGATGTGGTAGACAATTTGCTAATGCCCAGAAAGTCTCTGTCTCGGAACAAGCAAGCTGCACGCCAGAGTGCCTCGGGACAGGGCTGAGCCCATTGCTCTTTCCACAGCAGCAGCTTTTTGTAAATAAAGATGTCTTTACACGAAGGACTTGGGAAACTTAATTCAGATTAACTGAAGTTGTGAATTTAATGTGAATTAGCTAAACCACATTGTATCTCTGTACAGACACCCTCATTCAGTATTAGAAGGAACTTTATTTCATTTATCTCATTCTACTAAATTAAGAGCATTTAAATTCTAAGAATGCCCATGCAGGGATTAGTGGGTTGCACAAATGATGAAGTTACATGCTGTGCTGGAGCTGAATGTGGCAAAAGAAGTCTCTCCACTTCCATGGTAAAAAATGCTCATTTCCCACCCACTTAAAAGTAAGCTAACTAAAATTGTAAATTTTATTTTTCTAATTACCCATGCCTACAAATCTAATGCATTTAGAAAAACTTGCCTCTGGCTCTGCATTTGTCTTTTGTTTCAATCTATCAGACCATATGTATTGTTTAAAAATTAAAGTATCGGAAGAAAAAAGAATATTGATATAATAAAAAAATGGGAAAAGACAACAGCACGTAAGAAATAGTCACAGCATTACTTAAAAAAAGCCAGACACCAGATCCAAGCCACATCAGCAGCAGTCTGCCAATGCACCTGGATCTAGACCATTCCATAAGCTAATTTGACTACCTAACAGAGAGGAGAATTCTCAAGTTTTAGAATTGAGATTGTTGTGTTGTTTGTTAGCAACTAGGTATGTTTCCAGCTTACTAAATAGTATGGACCTCTTACAGCTTCATTATGGGTCTTACAACACCACAACTCAGATAGTGGCTTGGACAGACCATTTCTTCATCAAAAGGCTCAGCAAAAATCACTTCACAGAGGAGAAATGATGTAATGGTCAATCTCTAGCTGCCATTTGGGGAGAGACTGAACATCTCTGCTTCAGTTTACCTGGGATCGCTGGGAGAGCTTGCAGCAGATCAGAACCAGACTAGAGAAGCCCAGGTAGCACAAGGGAGACTGACCAACTGCTTGAAGTGAGAGCAGGCTGGTAACTGTGGTTACTAAACAGGCTGAACCCAAAAGATCTTGCCTATGGAATACGTGCTACTTTCCATGCCACCCTTTTTCAAGCTGGAGAGGAAGCAAAATAAGGATAAAGAATTTTTATTACAGATCTTAGGTAAACAACACTGACTCCAATGCAATCTTCCACAAGAAAGAAAACCAACTTCTCAAGCAAGTTCAGATTGTCAAACAGGAGACAGATGAAAGCATTGCCTCAGAATGCAAGGAAATCCCAGGCTGGCTGGTTGGGAAAGAATTAGCAATACATAATTAAAAAGAGCACTCTCCCCTTCCTCATCCCTGAGGTGAACACAGGTCCTGCATATTACTGACTTCTACATCAGCACCAGACAATGAAGCTATTGCTTGAGGTCTTCCTCCTTTCTCCCCAGGCCTCTCTCCCTCATGCTTTCAGTTGCTGGAGGCTGTTTCACACCAGCTCCCGTGAAGGTCCCTGTGTGGCAGGACACGGTTTGCATGGGCAGCTTATGAGGAAAGAACACCAGGACTCGTGATAGAGGTTCAGTGCTCCCCTACTGATGGCCTTGGTTGGGCACCAGTGGAGCCAACCCTCCTGCTCTTGTGTTTAGAAGACAGGAGCAGGGCAGAGCTCAGATCACACTTCACTGAACAGAGTAAATCCTGTCATTTGGAACACAGCCTTTAGCATCCTCTGCAGATACCAGCAGCACACTATGGAGCTCACACCCCTTGCTACCAGAACTAGGGACTGAGGACCACTCCAGCACAGGGCAGTGGTGCAGCTGAGCTGTGCTATTCCTTGGCACCTAACTCCAGAGCAGGGAGTCTGTGAGAGTGGCTTGAGTGCAAGCCTGTGGTATATGAAGAGAATACCCAGCTACACACTCATGTAAAGGCTAGAAACTCCCTCACCTCAGGGCATAAACCAACCACCAACTTCCTCAAAGCACAAGTTATACCATAGTTGTTTGTTTTAGCAGTTCTTGTACCTTTCCCTCAAGCATCTGGTGTTTGCCTGTCTTGGAGAAAGGATGCCAGGCTAGACAGACAGATCATGGCTTCTCTCTGGTATGGCAATTACTGCATTCCACCCTGGAAGGGGGAGAACACGCTGGGGAAAGCAAGGAATGTTAGATGGCGAGTTCCAGTAACACATGGCCCCATTAAATAGCCTTCCCTCCCTGTCTGGCCCTTCACAGTCATGCCAGCAGCACACTAAGAGCACACAGCAGCACAATTTGGCCCTTTGCACTCTCAAAGAGTTCTGTGTTCCACCGCAGAATTTGGGAACAAAGCTGAGTAGGGCTCAGCCCTCATCCTGGAAATCCTCATACATGCAAGAAGCAGGATGTTCCCATGCAAATAAATGTGTTACAAAACCAGGGGACAGAGCAGAATTGTGGTCTGCAGCACAAGTTAAGACAAAATACAACATTTATAAACAACAGATTTCACTAGACATCATGGTCCCTTAACATCAGGTTGGATCAGTCATTTTCCTATAGCATCTGTGCCTCTAGAGTAAAAAAAATAACCAGAAAACAAAACTGATCAAAGGTTACCTACAAAACTAATTTTACAAACTTTGAGTAAGTCAACTCACTTCCAGCAGAATATTACATACCTGTATCAGTCTATGAACTAGGGGCTTGGGAGAGCATTTATACTTCAAATGAGCATTTGGCAAAGCCTCTTCCTTCTCTGGAGCCGGAAGGCTGCCAGGTTCCCCAAGACAACTGTAATTTGGGAAACTCAGACCTGCCTTTCTACCTAAAAATTCTTCTCTCTGTTGACTTTGGCTCTGTGCCAGTTTAGCCATCAATTCCATGTCTCCCAATCTGTGTATCAGCAGAAATTGCCAGTAGATATCTGTCCAGATTAGCTGCCCAGACACCATCTCACTTGTGGCCTGCTCATGGATACCCTTCTTGAAAGCAGCTGCTGCTGCTGCATTTATCCACTGGAGCCCTCATTTCCTCACTGTCCATCTGCTGCAGGGGAGGCAGAGCCACACAGACAAGACACAAATAACTGACAGGGAAGACCTTGCCACACCAAACAATAAAGAGCAGGAAATCCAAAGCCTGCACCTACCTCATGAATTTGTGCTGGTTTTTAAAAGCAGAAGAAGAATGTGGATAAGCAAACACAGATACGGTTGAGGGACTTATCTAAGTTTAGACAAGCGGTATCTAAATAATGCTATTTTATCTTATTACTGTAACAAATACGAGAATTGATTTAATAACCTAATGTTGGTTTTGGACAGTAGAGGTCTGCATCAATGGACCAAGACACTAATTATATTATCTTATCAAATCAGTGTATAATAATAGAACTTCTCTATGCATTGATGCAACTAGGTTTAGCTCTGCATGAGAAAATAATCCCTGAAAGGCAGGGAATGAGGCAGTATTTAGCAGAAACTCCTTATGCACAGTTGTTATTTTCTTTCCCTTTCAAAATATTCCTAAGTATTATCTTTAAGGTATCACATGATGAGAAATTTCCTCGATAATCTTTATTGCTTGTTATTTAACCTCCCTCTGTCTTTCTGAGAGGTAGTCAATATAATTTTCCAAAAGATTTAAGTAAAGGGGAAAGAACTACTGGTGCATATGCAGATCAATTCATTGTAAGCTGACAATAAAGCTTTTTTCATCAAGGTACAAGCAAAACGACTTGCTGACATTAACTGGCAAGTACTTTGCATTCATATGGTATCTTTCATCTACAGACTTCAAAGCATCTGACAGGAGGCAGGCAGGCCTTGTTTCGTCATCCATCCAAGGAAGAAGCTGCAGCACAGAGTGGCAAGGCTTCCCCAGAAGGTAAAACCATTAGCAGAAATCTAAATGAAGTGATTCCCAGTCCTTAAAAATGAACTACTCTGCCTCAGTACAAATTACACGTGCCCCAGAGAGCAGAACCACCACTCACCCACACCCCTCTGGGAACAGCTCAGAATTCGTTAAGAATGTAAATTTAATTCATGAGAAACTAAACAAACAGAACACAAGAATACTCTTCTACACACAGGGAAATGATGGGGATCTGAAACCAATCCAGATCTGAAGTTCTGCAGTGCTGCAAGGAGGAGCACTCCTTGAGTGAACCTGCAGAAGCACAGGTTTTCATTCATGAGGAGAGGAAGGGAAATCCTGATACATAATGTAGCAAGTGTTTAAATAAACCTGTTCAGATGAAGAACTCTCCAGAGAAAAACCAGGACTGTAAGAAAGGTTACAGAAGTCATTTTTAAAATGCCATCTTAAAGAGAGTAAACCTTCTTTCAGCTTTTCACCTTTTTCATATAGCTGAAGAATGCTGACTGCCTAGAGCACTCAAATGGCCAGCAGAAACTCTTTTTAAACATAAATAGAGAAGAAAAATCCCTGCACAGTGCTATTTTAAGAGAAGCATATGGGTTCCTCTAAGTTTGAAAACAACAAAAAAAAATTATGCTGAGGCAATCTCTGGAGCAAGCAGTCTTTCAGCATTGGTCAAAGAGACTGCAATAGAAATATTTTTAAACTACTCTCTAGTTATGAGATCTCTCATGGCCTGTGGAGGCAGACAATATTAGAGGCCACTAAATCCTGAAGTTTATTTTTCTAAAAGTTTTCACTTCAAATAAAGCTTTGTTTTAATATGTATGGGGCCAACTGTTAGAGCATTGAGGTCCTGGTTATTAGCCAACTAGAGCTCATGAATTATGTTTAGTGAGAAGTTTATTGGCTCAGTAAACACCATTCCAGTTCCCCTCACTCCTGAACCGTGGAAGCCAAACCAAGAGATATTCAATGCCATATTACCACTAGCACCAGAGCAACCATTATCTGATTACAGACATTTTATTTTTTGTAAAGAATTTGCTATTGCATCATTCAATACATGGAAGTCTTTAAAGTTACCAAGGCAACACACAGAGAGTAAGTAACTGTTTGGTCCTCTTCTGGAGAATATTTGTTTCCATCTCATAGCTTTCCATGTCCAGGCATTACAGAGAGCAGTCCCTCGAACGTAAGGTAGGAGTTTGACAAGGGATTTTTAACATTAGCAAGGTGCTCATGAGGATCCAACGTGGAGCCAGAACAGCCTGAGGTGGTGTTGGCACTACCTGGCCTCACCCCATGTGGGCAGGCACCAGGAACCTGCAGACCAAAATGCAAGGTAGGCATCTCTAGAACAAGCAGGACTGATGAGTAGCTGTGCAAATCCAGAAGCAACTGCTACTTGTGTGGCTGGCTTTGTCCTGGGTTTGTAACTGGTTACCTTTCACTGCCATGAGCTAAAGCCCCAAGTGCAGAGAGTAAGCAATGATCAGCCAATGTGCAGTGACTTGTTTGTGTGCCTGTTGTTCCAGTTCTCTGGAATAGCTAAGATAGCCAGAAGACTGTACAGTGACTGTGTCAGTCCTTGAGGCAAAGAAAGTTAATTTAGTTGGAAGAGTAAGAATGAAAAAAAGAGTGCTCTAATAACAGTAGTCTGTTCTGGTAGCAAAGTAAACTGGAGCTGAAGGAGTTTAGGTTCTCCTCCTAGTTCTGTACATCTGTCACAGCACCTTAGCCAAATAATGCAGCTGTTTGTGTCTCTGCTTCCTCTCTCCCCTTTTGCTATACTATCTACTATGATCTACTATTACTACTACTATTATCTACTATCTACTACCATCTACTATTCAGACTGGAACATTCTTCAGGGAAGAGATTGTGTTGGTACAGCCCAGTGACAGCCTTAGGGTTCTGCAGTCCCTAAGCCAAACATAGTCCAATTTACATAATACCAACTATGAAATCAGGTATTTCCATTAAATGCTTCTTCTGATGTCCTGAGAATCACAATGCCAGAATCTGTCCATATGACAATGAAGAAACTTGGCAGTACAGATCCTTAACGTCCAACCCATCCCACAAGAACATTTCATCACACAAAGCACCTCTGAGGAACAGGCAGAGTTAAAATCTTTCCACCCCAGTGGTGGTGAAAGACAAGATACCCTTCTCTTTAAATTTAACCCTCTCCCTTCCAAAGAATGCCTGGAATTTGTACTATTTCCCAGCAGAGAGTGGAAGGCAAAGACTTGGCATGGGGCAAGACAGATAAGAGCAGTTGCCTTCTCTAGGTTTTGTTAACTCTGCATAATTGCTTAGGGCATGTGATGGTTAGAGAGAGACACATCTGCCAGAGACAGACTACAAATCACTAGGATAATTCCAAGCAAACAAAATCTAATTTACAATGTGGTTGTGGTATATAAAACACCTCTGTAAAACTACAGTATAATTCAACTGCTGCAGTTTCATTTACAAAGCAAGGATACAGTTTTCCCTCTCAAAGACTGCCATTTAGGATCACTATGATGTTGAATAAAGTCTTGGCAGTCCTCTGGGGCACAGGGTGAAGGCTGATTGCTGTTGAAAGTTTCTTTAAGCAATCCACATTTAAATATCATGTTTTGCAAAAGGGCCCATATTGCTTTGCCTGTGAATTCAGGTTCCTTTACCAGTTTAAAATCTGGGTCAGAGCAATTTGCTTACATTTGGAGTCCTTTTCCAAAATTAATGGTGTGTGGTATTTGGAGTTGCAGATACAAGACAACCGGATACTCTGCTATTATCAGCTCTGCATCATGCATGTACCATCTACAGTTTTCCTGCTAAGCTTTGTTCACATGGACAGCCCACTCCTGCAGCAGTTGCACACTCAGCATCCTAATGATATTATTCTTGGCCATCCTGCTAAACTCACAGTGTAAGGTAGATGCACAGGAGTGAGCCCTGCCGGATTCCCAGCAGTTTTTAGATGGCTCCAGATTACAGCTGGCCATGGGTGGAAGTTTTCATAAGCAGTGATGAAGTTCAGAGCTTTTCTATTCAAATAGGATGTTGACTACTGCTGTCTCTATCTCTGTCCTTCTGTGGTGATAATTAGATTACCCAAATGTACTGGGCTCACAGCTACATCAGACCACTAGGAAGATCCAGTTAGTGCTACATACAGCTGGCAAACTGCTTAGCTAAATTTCACACAGGGATCACACACAACAACTGTGACAGTTGATGTTTGTTTCACCTTGCCGTTCAAGGAGGTACTTTTGGATTACTAATTTCTTGTATGACCTGGGTGCTGGCTAGTTTAGAGATTATTTTGTTGTATCCTGACAGGCAGTTGTTACCTGGACCATAAGCCCTCAGCACACACTTTTAAATCTCTCTGATCTGAAAATTTGGCTGGCATATCTGCTTAGGAGTCCCACCCAGAATTAGGATCCTGCCCATATTTATTTCAGTGCTTCTTAAAGAGGAAAGACAGAAAGGAAGGGAATAAGAAAGAAGCCCAAAACCACAACACAAATTTGCCACTTAAACTTACTGACAGAACTGACCTGCAAAGTACAAACAGTAATAGAGAATTATGATATTCACACTTTCTCATAGTATTCCTCCAGGTATAATATATAATGTTTCCTTAATACAAACCACTTTGGAGTGACAATCAATGAAATACATTAAAATACAATAAAAATACCGTGTTTAGGATAAAAATGTGGTTCCAACCTATGGCCTTGCAAAGGAAAAGTCAGCAGAGCCTTACTCCTCTTGTAGGTAAATTCTGAAGTTTCATCCCCTTGTTCACAAGCCAGGCAGAATAAAAATATCCACCTACACTAAACCAAAGGGAGCCACTCGTAACCCAGACACAACCACAACAGACATTCTCGACAGTCCTTGGCTTAATAGAACACTGCTTTGTGGTTATACCCACCACTAGGATTTCATCTTGCAAGTTCTAGCACGTTTAATTTATTCCAGGTCATACATCAAATATAATATTAAAATTTAAGATGGCACTTGAGATTGAGACTTTCTTCTACAGTTCGAGTAGAGAGAACACAGTTGGGACTGTGGGTGCACGAGCATATTAATACATAAACACAAACCTGCAGCCATCACTCAAGAAAAACAATTGGTCTTTAAGAGGGGAAAAAAGTTGTAAAAAGAATCAATTCCATTAAATAGCTCTATAAATCAATTCCACCAAAAATCAATGGGAAACTACATCCACCATGTGCCAAGTAACTCCCACACATCAGGTGCAACTGTCCGTGACAGCGGCCACGCAGCAGCTCAGCCTGCCGGGAATTGAGACAGCCAAGGGCTGAAGCAAGAACCCCAGCATTGCCCATGCTGCCCTCCTGAGAGCCCTGGCACTGCCCATGCTGCCCTCCTGAGAGCCCTGGCACTGCCCACACTGCCCTTCTGAGAGCCCTGGAAGTGCCCAGAGTGCCCTTCTGAGAGCCCTGGCACTGCCCACATGGCTCTCCTGAGAGCCCTGGCACTGCCCACAGTGCCCTCCTGAGAGCCCTGGAAGTGCCCACACTGCTTTTCTGAGAGCCCTGGCACTGCCCACGCTGCCCTCCTGAGAGCCCTGGCACTGCCCACACTGCTCTCCTGAGAGCCCTGGCACTGCCCACGCTGCCCTCCTGAGAGCCCTGGCACTGCCCACACTGCTCTCCTGAGAGCCCTGGCACTGCCCATGCTGCCCTTCTGCTCCTGCCATGGCACCTCAGCCCTGCTCGCTCAGGGGAGCTGCAGCCTCTGAGGTCTCTGGGAGAGCAGCTGCCCCCTGCCAAGGCAAACACTTCTGTTCATGGAGCCCACGCTGGGACCAGCCCCAGCTCACAGGGGCCATACAGCCCTCACCTCCAGACACCGTGGTGGCAATCCCACCTAAAAATCAGTGGAGGAAAGCTCACATTTCTTGTTAGAACCAGGATTTTCCAGCAGGCTTTGTGCCACATCAAGTGTCCCCAGAGGGGAGCTGACTTAGGCATCGATATGGGGAAGGTGGTAGGGGAGCATTAAGGACATGGGGCCCATGAGCCAGCAGCATGCAGCAAGTCACATACTGCTTAAACAAATTACTCGTTTAAGCACAAGTTCAGGAGTTTCACATTGTGTCAGTCTTGCTAGTTCAGTGCCTCCCCCAGTGACTGTGCCAGGCCACTGCCCTCTCACTTTCCAAGTGCAGCCCAGTTGCATTTTCACATTTACAGGTGGTGGGTGCCCCTTCAATGACTGGAGAAACCCTTGGGGCTTTCATTTTGTGCTGGCAGCTCTCGAATGACTTTAGAAACAAAACCCCTGGGGCTTTTGTTCTGTGTGGCAGAGAAGAGAGGGCATGGAAGATTCTGGCTTTGTTAAAACCTGTAGAAAAATTCATGTCCTGTGTCTTCCCCTTCATGTGCTTCACATGTGCTGTCATGTCTCTGGGCCATTAGAGACACACTGTTTAAGAAATTTAGATCTAGCATTTTTGCAATAGAAAATCTTGATGAGTTGGCCTCTGCTATTCAGCACAAAGTACCCAAACCCTTTTTTCCTGTTGTAACTGAATGTCAAGTGTAACTTGACAGCTGCTGCACACAGAAACACTCGTGTCTGCTATTATACATATATATTTAAAACAGAGAAAGAATGCACATATGTGTATAACAAATGATGAACAATTTAATGAGAGGGCTCAGGACTGTCCCTGGCAGGGAATGAAACTATCTACTGCATCTCTCCAAGGCTCTGTGACCCAGCTGCAGAAGGGATCTGACCTCCAAATTGCATTTTTGATCTTGGGCCTGATCTTAGCAATCAGCACCCTCAGCTTACTGATTTCAGTGGGATTTGAGAGCGTTTGATATCAAACCTTCCATCAGTCACAAGTTTCCCCTAGACATAAGGAGCTGCAGTTCTGGAAAGCAAGACTTTGACATAGGCGGGAGGTTTGATGTCAAGAGTAAGTGGGAATTGTACAATCAGAGGCTTCAATCTAACCACTGGTATTTGTCAAGACAAAGCAGCAACACATTGAAGTTTGTCTCTTTTGAATTATTTCTTAAAACTCTATCATATGACTCTTCTGCTCCAGAAGAATTAATCAAATAGTAAAAAGTATACTAAGGGAAGCTGAAGGCCATTGTCAATAGAACAACCAGATTTTCCTGCAATTAACAGTGGAAGTTCCTCATTTTCCCTATTCCTAACTGCATTTGCAGTGATACTTCATTTACTGGGGTTTCATACAAGTCAGGAAAAAAATATTTGTGGCAAGGCAGCCTTGAAGTATTCTAATAAGGAAGGGCAGAGAGTTTTGAAACACAGACCCTGCTCTAAAGAGAGCTTCCATGCACGAACAGATGCCACACCAACTCTTGCATGGATGTAGCTTGCAACTATTTGGTGGCTCTCTGAAGTTCTGCAGTAGCTTAGAGTGAAGAAATTACTGTTGTATTTATGAAGGACAGCCCAAAGCATGGTGCAAAATTTGTGTGGAAAGAGACACAGAAAGCAGATACGAATAGACACAGCCCAGGGAACAAGGAGATTACAGTGATACAGCAAATATGTAGGAATGGTTGGGAAAAGCAAGTATGTGCACAACTGGGGAATAAGAAAAGAATCCCACAGGTTAGATAACCAAAGCATAAATTGCAATAAGCAGACACTATGGACTAGGAGTTGAAGCCAGCATAGGGATCT
Organism: Notiomystis cincta; assembly: GCA_013398075.1. Classification (NCBI taxonomy): domain Eukaryota; kingdom Metazoa; phylum Chordata; class Aves; order Passeriformes; family Notiomystidae; genus Notiomystis; species Notiomystis cincta. Next base: position 110,542 of record VZRX01009834.1, on the reverse strand, counting down.
GAAGTGTCAACTTGCATTTAAAGACTATCATAGTTAAAATCATAAACCAAATTGCGTAATAGGCAAATGAGATGAATTGAAAGATTAAGCTATGGAAATAGACTTGGAGAGAGGATTGTAAGGATTTTTTTTTAAATCCTGCTCCTGAACTCTTTTACACTCAAGGAAAAAAAAAACTTAAATCCCATTTCCTGCCAGTATAAGGCTAAAATGTTAACACCACATTTCATAACACTTAACGTGAAACAGGATTACTGTGCTGACTTGTTCTTGAAGAGCAAATACACTCTAAAAACTAGATTGGAAGGAGGCAGATTTCTTTCTGACAAATCTGCTGACAAGAAGCAGGACGGAGAAAATGTATTTTTCTCTATGGCTTCTGGGGATGAACAGAATTTAAAAATCTGCTGTCCTCAATAGCATTGATGTACTCTTCCAGCTGGACTTTTTTGTTCACTTATTCACTGTAGAGACTGACTTACTTTGAATAATCATGCTTTTCTTTCCTACTCAGATGAAGTGCTTACACTCTTTTCAATGAAAGCATAAGAAATGCCTTGTTAACGTTAAGTTTAAAATAAGCCAGAAAGATCTTATGAAGAAGATCCAATGATCCATCAGAAGGAATAACTTCTTAATACCAGCCAGGGAACTTCCTCCTAAGAAAAAGAAACCCCTACCCAAGTGGACATGCCAGCCAGAGCCTTCTGTGACACTGCAGCCTATGTGGGACCTCGCTGTGTCACAGCCTTTTACACGGAGAGCACTTAGGCAGCGAGTGTGTGACACATCCAGCGAGACTCGTAATGTCGTGCCTGTTTTCTCTTGAGCCTCTGAACTGTGACCTCAAAGCAAATGAATCTGAGAAGAAAATACATTAATCAGGCATTCATCCAGCCAGGCTCTGGGTTTTTAAAGCAGGGATCTGAATCAGCTGTATCGCCTCCCACTTCTTTCCTGATACAATTAGTCAGCATCTGCCCCGGCAGCCAACCCGCTGCCTCTCAGAGGGGGGGACAGGCAGCTGCAACTCCCTTGCCCACTGCTACTTCCTAACAGGCTGTGGAACCGCGGAGAACAGCTTCTGAATTCCGTCTGGTGAAGGTTAGCATCCCTTCCCTGCGCTCAGGGGAATGAGAGGAGCTGAGAACAGCTACCACTTACAGCCTCTTTGATTCCCTGCTCCAGCCCAAGTGCAGGTTCAGACGTGTCCCAGCCACACCTCTCCCACCTTGAGCCAAGGCCATGCCAGCTCCACACACCTGTTGGAGGCTTCCCCACATTTTAAGGGAATCCCCAGAAGGGGATTTGCAGGTGCTCCACTCCCTTCAAAGAGTGCAGGCAACAAATCAACCTAGGAAATTGGACCCATAGCACTCAATGTGGCCCTCTGACCTTTTTCAAAATGTTCTCAGCCCACCAGGCTGGCAGGACTGAACTTTATAGCTAAGTGTTTTGAAAGAAGCATGTGCTTTTAAAATCCAGTTGATTTTTTGCTAGGGGAACTTTACAAAGGCATCATTAGTGTATCCACAGGAGTTTTGCAATTTTAGGTTACAGGTGATTACAGCAAATAAACAGGCATGGAAGTCAGGGTCGGAAGCGGGCTTCTGCTTAAAGCTGCCTCACCAGGCACTTGGAAAATAAATAAACCCCCCAAGCAGTTCTGTTTTACCCAACAGCTTTAAGGCTCCAGCCCCACTCCTAGGGCTGGATTGTGCAAGCTCTTACTCCAGCAGTCACACTGAGTTCAAGCAAAGTGCCTGAGTAAGCATTTGCAGAATCTGACCCCCCCAGCCAGTTATCTATACAGCACCTATTTGTGCCTTGCATTGCAAGCTCTTTAGCTGGGGACACGGTCTGGAAGTATATTGTCAGCTGCAATGTGCTTTATCTCCATTTATGGCATTAAATCTAATTTTTGGTGCCAAGTGCAGCGTTAGCCTTACAATGACATCTATTAAAGACAATTTCCCCTGAAGACTGTGATCCGACCAACAACCAATTTGCACTGTTCATATTTTTATTTTATTGCAAAACCATCATGTTCATACTACCTTTCCATTTCTCTAATTTCAAGCATTTTCTTTAAATACAGTATGACAGGCACTGAATTACAGAAATCCCACACCCTGGCATTACACTGATTTCACCTGAAATGCTGACATCCTTCCTTCCCTGAAGATTTACAAAACTGGGAACATAAAATTAAAGAAACAAACTTGACTGGTTAGTCTCCAGTAATGTGTAAGTTTAGCAGAGGCAGACTTGTTTTCTCTGTGCTATCGGAAGCATTCCTGATGGGTACCCAGCCCCTTCTCCCCATGCCAAGACACAGAGGAGGCAGGGGACAGCAGCCTGGCACAGCATGGAGCAGTTCTTATGGAAAAAAAAATTGCAAGTTCCCCTGAAATGCTGCATCCTGCATGCCTCAAAGGACAGCTGCTACCTTCTCACTTACAAAAACGTGACCCTAGCCAGTCAATCTACAGCACTCACGCTGTCAGATACCCTCCCACTCACCACTTTTGATGGTCAAAGCCATTGAAATGCAGTGGCTTCCCCTCCACCTCTATAGGGGATGTGCTTTGCTTTTGCTCCAGGAAGTTTTAGGGAGGGTGCTTTGGGTTTTTCAGTTTTTGGTGAAGGTACAACCCAAGCTGTTTTAGGTAAACACAGAGGTAGCAGGAGCCCATGTGTAACCACAGAGGAAGCAGCACAAATAGGCAAATATTCTGAATAATGGCAGTGTAGATGCACATGGAAACTTGCTTGAACTCACATGGACTCCTTTCCCCCTTTCTTGTTCAACCAGTTAATGGATAGGGAACATCCCAGGCCTCTGGCATATGGTATTAGATGCTCTGGGCATTAGGTAGAAAACTACTGATAAGTCTTCTGAAATGGAACAGTTGGTGTCATGTAGCACAGGTCTCACTTCATATGAAATCTCAAAATTCGGAAAGGAGAGGGGAGGTTTTATTTATTACAAGTGAAACAGAGAAACTGAGGTGCTTAATCAGTCATTTGCATCTAATGGGAGTGGAAGTTGGTTTGTTGGGCTATGGCCATGGCTTCTGTTCCGTTAAGGAAGAACACGTGCACGGCTTTCAGAAAGTCATATAAACATCTCCCAAAAGGTTATATAAATGTGCCAGAGATACAACTGTAAGTCACAGATTACTAATTATGAAAGTATTTTGAGATCTTTGAGTTGAAAGGATGTTTTTTCTGGATAGGCAAATCTTTTAATTCCATACTCCAATGATCATTATTTCAGCACGACCCTTAAAATATATTTTCCTTCCATGACTGTCATCTTTGGTTAGTTACACCTCTATGCATGATTTCCAGTACTACAGCTCTATCAAAAGTACTAGTTTTCTCTGCATTTGGTTCCACTTACAAGACTGAATTATTAGTACAGCATTCAGTTTGAAATCCTCTTGCACAATTAACAGGGTGAAATATTAGACAATAGCAGCTACTATTGTTATTTTCTGTTCATTAAATGCTAATGGAAATTCAGCCCATCTTCAAAATACCATGGCCTTATACAGGCAGAGGTGAAGAGGTACAGACAGATGAAATTATTTTTCCAGATTCAAACAACATACCAGTGGTAAACAAATTCTCATGCTCAACTCTGTTTTAGCCACCAAAATAGAGATTGTCAGAATGAAGCTGGTGGTCCTCTCTCTGCACTCAGGTCACTTTTTCCCTCACTCAGGAGCTGAGGACTATCAATACAACAATTAAACCCATCACCTTACAAGCAGCAACCAGAGACTGGGAGACCCAGCCTGACTGGAATAAACCAGCTGACTACAGCTGCTAAAAAGAGGTCCACACTTGGGCAAATACTCAAGACATTCCTTCTCCAAGGCACCACCCATAATAACAGGCCAACAGTCTCAAACACCTCTGCATTTGGATGGATACACAGAACCGCATACATTAAACTGCTTTTCTTGGAGTTCATTTAAGAATGCTGCCAGCTTGTAAACAGCAGAGTCAGTTTTGCTGCCAACACAATTTCTACCTAGAGCAAACGGAAGTGCTTTTCCAAGAATTTCCAAGACTGTTGCGTCACGCCGTGCGCTGGCATTGCACCACACAACCCGCGGAGGGAAGACACAAAAATACAAGCTGCTGCTTGGTGCATCCTGAAGGGGATTATTTAGAGGCATTTACTTATTTTCAGGAAGAGACTGATGGTGCAGAACAGACCTTCCAAAAACTCCCCATGCTCACTGCAGGGGAATATTGTCTCATTAATAATTCCCCTGCTGCAGCAAAAAGAGAGTAATTTTTATAGCTGGCGTGTTTCAATTTTCATTACGATTTTGAAAGCCTTGTTTGATAAGGTACATTGGAGACTAAGAAATGGAGCATTTCTGAAGGACTGGAGAGACTTCTTCTCTAGTCTCCCTCCCCTGTTGTGGGTTTTGCATAATCCTAAAGTGTTAGTCCTTTGGCAACTTTACCATTTTGAAGCTTTATGAGAATTATGTGTATGATGACAGCATTTACAGGCTGTTGCTAAGGTCAGGGTCCCATTATGCAAACTTTTAAATATGATGAGCATTTATAAGATAAACATATGAAACAAACCAAGGACATCGTATTCTCCATACTTCAAAGATGAAGAAAACTGAAGTTGCTTAACTTCCTTCATGACCATAGCACAGAAAGTTTAAATCAGGGATGGATGCAGAGTTCCTTGGACTACAAGCTCACCCAGAAGAATAAAATGTGGGCAAATATTCAACCACTGCACCAATTCATAAAAGCAAGTGCTTATAACCAAGTTTTCTGGGTAAAACTTTTCAAGTCATAATTCATATTACTTTTAAAAAACACTCAGCCAAACATCACTCTGCTGACATTTGAAGAATTTCAAGACAACTCTTGCTCTCATGCCAAAATTCTCGTTATTGAGCATTCTGGTACCATGGTTCTGGCTGTGTATACTTCATAGTTGTGCACAGAAATTTATAATTTTTAGTGGGTTCCTTGCCATCTACAACTTCAGTAGATATTTTCCCTGCCTAGAAGGACATCCATGTTTTTCTTTGAAGACTGGGCATAATCATATCACTCATATCACATTATCAAAGAGCATTTGAGCTGCCTAGAAAAGAACAAAGTGCTTTTTCCAAGGACTTGAAGAGTTTGATGCAAAAAGTTCCACATGAGGACTGTTCTGATACTTTATAAGGGTAAACAGAAACTAGGAATAACAAAGCAGCTCACCCTTCCAGGGATAAGGGAAACAACATTAAATAAAAACAGTGCAAATTTAATTCTCACTATACACTGGCATAATTTCAAACCTTCTTTTAAACAGGTCTTGTTTTAAAAAAAAACATTCTTCAATTGTAAGTCTTTCCTAGGGCAGTTTTGAGGAAAATTTGTCCCTGCACAGAAAAGCCACTACTTTACTATTCCATCCACTCTGGGCAGTTAACTTACCCTTCACACCAGGAGCCTCTTGCAAAGGGACAGAGGCTGTTTTTTCAGTTTAGTTCAATAACCACTTCTTTCAGACTGCAGAAAGCAACTGAGATTTGAGGAGAGGCAGAAGGGCAGGAAAGCTTACTTCCCTCCAAATGTTAGAAACTAGTATCTGCTAGTTCCAAACTCATAAAAGAGCAACAAAACTAGAAAATAATCAGTTTGCTTTTGCTCAAAGAACACTTCCTTTGCTTTGCATTTAAACTGGAGCTGAATATAAATCACGGAAGAAGTCACACAGGAAGGGACCTCAGGAGGTCATCAGAAAGTATTTTGATAATAAAGCATTTTCAAAATATTTTCATTTAACACTTCAAAATATTCAGGTTTAACATTTCATTAAATTTAATGCTAGATAAGAAGTTTCTTGAGTCACTTCTCAGAAACAGTAACATAGTAAATTAACTTTGTTTCTGATTTGCATGTTGAATCATAGTCTGAATGTGTTAACCCTGTCATTCTGCTTAACATGAAATTTACTTTAAAGTTATTTTAGTTGCACATCAACATGTTTTAATAGGTACAGACCAGCAAGATCCAGTCTTTCTGCTGGAGAGTAACAACCACATAGGCAAACAAGTAAGCTTTAAAATAAGGTTTCTTGTTGGCTGATTTCAATTCTCAGTTAAAACTGGCAATGCAAATTACTCTATTCTGTTCTTTATCGAACAAGAGAAAAGATTTCCAAACTGTCAAACTGGCTGGTGGCATCTTGACAGCAGACAAAACTGCAGTAAGTGCAGTCCTACATGGCAGTGTCTTTATGTGACTCCCAGAAAACTGAATCCCCTCACTGAATGGCTCTTTATACAACGGGAAAGGAGCACACATTTAGGGGAAGGAATCTGCTGTACACCCCTGTCATCTTAAACGGGTCCAGGAATGAATGGGACCAGCCCAGCATGAAGAGCAGTCAGGTTGTTTACCATGAGGCCTCTCCCCAGTCACTCCATCGTGTATCTCTCTTTACACTCATGGCAGAGGACTGATTTGAAGACAATTTTATCTTGCACACGGTTTGGTTCAGTGGGGGAAGGGAGTGGATAGGGCAAACTGATATATTATGGAAAGCCATCCCCTCTTCCTTTACCCAGGGGACTGAAGGACAGCAAATGCCTCAGGCCAGCGTACTGACATGAAATGCTTCCTACCTCCCATCCCAAACCTGGGCAAGGACAACACTGGCACGTATTTCCACCCAGTATCTGAAGCTGGAAGAACAAGAGGGGGTTGTTCCTAGCTCCTGCACAGATCTTTCAGAACACCTAGCAACAGAAACAAGGAGTTTGTCCTGTGTTCAGGGACATTTTTATTGGGAGGGCTCCCTGATGACTGTTTTGAGCAGGAAACCAATCCCTGCACTTCTCTAAACTCTTCTTACTGCCAGCTGAAGACTCAGACCCTTCTTCTCCCAGCCTGTCAGTGCATGTGTCTTCTGACACTTTCTGCAGGACAGCTCAGTTTGTCTTTTCTCCATTAGAGAGAGTAAGTGAAGGAAGCTTCCTACAATAGGTCCATTTCCAAATTCCTGCTTGAGGTTTTCAGTTTAAAAGATCACTCTTTAGCCCCTTCAAATCCGCAGGGTGCACATCCGAAAATGTGATATAATACATATGTAATCCTGGATAAACTACATTCCCCACCCCTTTCCATTAAGTAAAATCAGTAACTAGAATCCCTGTTTAGGATTTATGATTACAAGGATCACCCTCCGCCCTGCCCTGGTCAAACAATACGGGCTCTAGGAAAGCCTGAGAGCCGTCATTTCAATAACGCAAAACCCTGTTGCTTCCACTCCAGAACAGCTGACTTGAAGTGCATGCTAGGCTGTGCTTATTAACAAAATGAGAAATCTGATACATAGAAAGAAAACACTATGTGAGGATTAATCCTGGATTGCAGTTTGTGGCCAGCACTGGGCCGTCTTCCAAACGCAGATGAAAAAGAACAGAATTTCTCCCACCTGTCACTTACAGCAGGTATAGCTATTGCTGTCTCGTAGCCTCCTCCTTTACAGCTATTGTAACAACTCATTTTGTATCAGGATTAATTCAGGATTGACCTCACTGTTTTATTTCTTCCTTGTTTTGTGGGAGCCAGCACTGGAGGGTGAATTTTCTTTCCAGGAATTACAAACAAGAAGCGTGAGTAACTTACAAGTTTGGACATCTAGCATAATACACGTATGCTTCAAGGAAAGAAACACAGCTTAAAACCAGCATCCTATGGGAACCTGGCGATGCTAACTGAACAAGAAAGTACAACTCACAGGAACATCTTTTTAACATTGTTCTGCTGCTCTTGAGAGAAGTAAGCACACTGTCACTGCTGATTGCGAGAGACCTGAACAAACCAGTGCAGTTCCTTTGCCAATGAGCTACTGCACAGGAGAGTGAAATCCCTAGTTCAGTGCATTGTCCTTGCTCCCGATAGTACAGTAAGACAAAAACCAATATAAGAAGGCCTAATGCCTCAGTCACTGGTGTTCAATCCACACCAAACCAAAGAAGTCATCTTTATTTTTTTTAAATATATTCTCCTGCTTATGGCTGGGTCGACACTCTGTTGGTGCAATGCCACAGCTGAGCCCTGTTAATTTTTCTCCAAGCCCAGCAGGGAAGGCATGTCTGCTGATGCTGAAATGGTCCCTTCCCACTGAGCTTCGCCTGTCACAATACAGCCAATATAATGGCTATGTCACAAATGTGATTCTGCTTTCTCCCACTCCAACACCACATTTGCTGCAGCACTGAAATGCTGCTTTGTGGCAATGTTCTTCTGCGGCCGTTGGCAGAAGCTGCAGTGTTGTTCGTACACTTTATCAGTCAGATTTGGTTAGGGGGATGTGAAACTTGGTTTTCTGTAGAGAAAACATGGCAACCTCTTCCTAGCAATACCTCTGGCTGTCAAGCCACGATATGTTCATCAGACTGGATGACAGGGTTAAATGCTGCAGTCAGCACAAACAGGAGTTCTGATAGGAAGGCAAATGCACCTCGGTTTTCAAACACCATCCCATTTCCCTACATCTATCATCAAAGAAGGCAGCAGGAGCTCAAAGAATAGCCACATACTATTTTCTGCAAGGTCAGAGGAATGCACAACATACAGTTTATGTCTGACAGTTCTTAATTACTATGGGCTGTAAAGATGCTAGGAAACGAGAACTCTCACTGCAAGATCTGCTGTTCACAACTTCAAATTTCATGCTGTGACCACCAATTTTGGGCTGTGGTGGCTGTTTTAGAGAGTTTAAATCCATTACACAGCCAAACTGCTTAGCATTAGGTTGTTTTCTAGTTATTTTAAACAACTAATCAAAATAAATTGAACATGTACCCTTCTGGAACAAGGCCTTTCACCTTCTCTTTCTCTCCTCTCTCCCCCCACCCCTTGTCACACATCGGCTTCTGCCAAACAATTCAGCACTGACACTACAGCGCATCACGTGATACCAAGTGCTTCAAGCATCTTGCAATACTTATTACTATCTACACATCCATAAGTCATTCCACCCAGAAACGTATGTGAATATTAACGTGGGCTACTTCTTTATGCATGAAAGATTTAGAGCTCTCCCAGATCCTTGGAAGAAGCTTTTCACCCCAAATACTGAAAAATCGTCCCTTTTATGTATGTGCGTCTCATCTGCATTTCACGTAGATTAGGAAGCATGACATAAGGAAAACCTTCCTTATCCTCATATTCTCCCATTCCTCCTGCTCACGCTCCTGCGGTCACACGAGTCTGTCGTGATTAAGCAATGGATTTTCGATGTCAAAGAACAAGGCACTTACACAGGGTGTCCTTACTCATGTTAGAATGGAAAGTAACAAATGTAAGAGGTTGCTTATTCTTAATGCTGATCTCCTCCCAAGCTAAAATGATATGTCAGTAGCAGGTGGCAAGTTTGAAGACCCCCCTCCCCTCCTTTTTTTTTTTTCTTTTTTTAATAAATATAACAAAGGGCACACAGATTTGACCTAATGGGTCAACCATCAAAAGTTAAACTGATTTAAATAATTAGACCTAGAATGTCAGGCACCACTGCAAATAATTGCTCCTAATGCTTTTAGGATTAGATTGCTAATGAAAAGGCGCAAAAAGGAGGCCATTTGCAGTTGTGGAAATAAGTCAATTTTCTTTCCATATGTCATTTTCCCCATGTAGATTTGCTGTGAAATCCGAAGGAGTCGTTTACAGCTTTCTCTCCAGAGCCGCTGTAGAATATACAATAGTTCTGAGTAATATAAAATAGCAATAAGTCATCTTGAAATATTAGTTGTTTAGACACTGTATTTATCTAGCATAGCAAACATCTGCTCATAGTTCTGACATTTTCCAATGAAAGTGACTATTGCATATTGTTTTCCCCTTAATTTCTGGAAAAACATGGGAGCTATTCAAATATAAACAGCATTCCGCAACAAATTTAAACCAGTTTTGGTCAAAGGACAGTTCATTAGCAGAATGTAATTCTGATGCTTTTAACTGGTTTCTGGCTGCTCTCAGATTTATTCTAACAGCTAAGTAATACCCTGGGTGATTTCGGTAACCGCCTGCTAAAACACTTGGTTCCATATATAATTCATTAATTCTGTGTAAAGGTGTATACACCCCCCCGTCCCACTCGCAGATTCTAGCGCCAAGTTACCCGTCTCTGGAAGCGCCCAGGCCACCCGAGTTCTCAAAGGTTGCGGATTT
>VZRX01009834.1:53779-99168 GCA_013398075.1 Notiomystis cincta | reverse complement strand
GCCCGGCAGCGCCCGGCCGCCCCGCGGGACCCGCGCCCCCGCCCGCGCCCCGCGCCGCGTTACCTTCTTATTGCATCTGGAGCAGCAGCTTTTCTTCCCCTTCCCCTCTCCTCCTCTCCCTCTCCTGTCCTCTCGGTTTATACCAGCCTGTTCCTCATCTCACAGCCTTCCTCCCAGCGCCATCTTGCAAGCTTGTGACGTTGGGAGCCGCTCACCCCTGACCCACATTTGAATAGAAGCCAAAATGAAAAAAAGAAGAGAGAGCGAGGGAGAGAGGAGAGAAAGAGGGGAAAGAAGAAGAAGAAAGAGCGGAACAAGGAGAGGCAGGGAAAGCAGCAGCTAAGCAAGTGCTGTGCCAGTGTGGAACAGCATCGACTCCGCTCCTTTGCCAGCTAGTTTAGTAATAAGCAATTTCCTGCTTTTGCAATAAATGTTGCCGCGGCGGGGCTGGGAAAGGGACTGGGATCTGAGTAATTCCCACCGAGGGACCAGGGCTTCCCCCACCCTGAGCCGCCCCCCCTTCCCTGCCACCCACACCCCGAAACCCAGCCCGGAGCCCGACCACTGCCTTTCGTCAACCCAAATACTGCTGCTCCCTCCCAGGTTTTGAGCAATGAAAAAGGCATTTATTAAGATTATTTCTCCCATCACTTATGAGCTCTCAAGTGTGTGTTAAGAGAAATTATATAGATTATATCTTGTACATGTATTGGAATCTGAAATGAGTTTTATACACAAATTTAGGAAACATCATGTATAGCACTATTTGCATATTAGCTTTTTGTCACCCACATCTATGTGTTAAGGACTGTCACTGCATTTTGCATCATTCAGGGCATAGATACAGACATGGCCTTTGCACCCCAGAATCTGCAGTTTTGTTTTGTTCATTTCTTTTTTTAGTTACCTATTGGAAGTATATTAGGGGGAGAAAGTTATTTGTGTTATGTGTCTCTGGTCCTGCAAGATTTCCATGCGTGCTTAACTCAGAGCACATCAGTAACCACACTGAGTAAGAAGGGCTGCTCAGATGCTTACACTAAGCATGTGCCCAGCCTGCAAACTCAATCTATTACTTTGTAAAATATTATGTGAACTTAACGTTTTACATCTTAATCTTACTGACCATTGCCACAAAGTACAACTGTGCAGAAATTGGAATTATGCCTTTGTAGCACTCTCTCCCTTCCATGGCTAATTAATCTATAATAACAGGAGCAATGCACATCAACATTTTTATTGTAATCATGCACAGGAGTACTTCCACTATCCCATGCAGGAATCACTGTATTAGCTCTAAGTATGAGATGATATTTTCTTTCCTTCTCTGCCCTCACAGCCACCCATAACCAAAATTCTCTGTAGCCTCCGCAAGGCGATTCATTAGTGAGGCTAAGCCTACGTTTAACACATGTCTAATAATTCCCTAATAGCCACAATGCCAGTGACTCTCTCAGCCACTTCCTGTGCAGATCCCTGCAGTCTGCATGCCCTTCAGCTGGATCCCAGCTGCAGCCTAAGCTCTCCATCCCTGATAGTAAAGATATTTTCTAGTTGCTCATCCAGAGTTCAAAGTTTTTGCAGGACATGGTTTCTTCAGCCTTACCAAAGTGGCTTGAGGAGCAAATAAAGATAAGGCAAATCACAACAGCCATATCACAAGGGTCTGGACTGGTGGTTTGTTCACAGTACACCCAATAAAGAGCAGAACACTAACAGTGGTGAGAACAGCAAACCTGACTGTCAGCACAAGACCCAGTGAAGTAGATAAGGATCAATTCAAGACTCTTCCCCCACCAGGAAAGTTAATTTAAGATCGGTGCTGCTGCTCTGAGCTGTATTTTAAAGCTAAGTGGCCTTGCAAATAGCCAGGGAGGTGGAGGTAGGCATTTGTTTCCCGCTGTGCCAGAGGAGTTGGTAGGCAAATACACAGAAGTCCTTGCACTGTCTAAACAGGGGCAAAATGCATCATAATTTTTTTAAGGTAAATTTATACATTTGGGTTTAGAAATACCCACTTTTGTGAATCTTTATGTGGCATCTCAAGACCTCAACAATGCCACCATCTGCCCTCATCTTCCTTCCTTCCGCTGAAGCTTTCCACCCCAGCACAATCTGTGTGCCCCTGCCAGTTCACAAACCAACATCTTTGTTCAAACCTGCTTTCATCAGACATTTGAACAAAGGTGCCAGGTTTTTCACAGGAATGGCTTGAGGCACAAGCATTTCAGCCTGTCTGCCAACTTTGCTAGGCAGGTGTTAACTTTTGAGCGTGAAGGGGAGAAAGAAGATGGTCAGAAACATCCTAAAATGTCACCACAAGGTTTAGTCTAAAAAACTTTATTCATATTTGAATCTTCTCTAAGTTTGGGAAGGATCAGTTTGCAGCATCCCTCAGGAAATGGAGAGATGGACACATTTGCAGTAGCGAGGAGACAAAAAAAAAAAAATAGAAATAAGGTGTCTGGCACCTGGAAATGATATGGTATGATACAGCACTGCATTCAGCTTCATATATAGGTGATAATTATAAGGTTGGAAAAGAACTAATGAGAAAGTCAGACCTGGCACTGTCACTAGAACCAGGGACATCTGTGGAGAATCTGATGAGCCAAGTTGAAGTAAGGCCACACCTACCTGGAAAACATCTACAGGCACGCAAGGCAGATACCATGATACCTGTAATGTCTCCAAGCAACCACAGCCAGGGAATTTGCCATCCAAACAGAGGGTACACCCTCAAGTTCTGAGAAATCACACCCACTGTGGGCACACCTGGCACTGGTAAAACGTGCCCCTGTGTGTGAAAAGCAAACGTGTTGCTCAGGTGCAGCGAGCAGCAGGCTCAGATGAAAGGCTGGGTTAGAAGGGTAATGGTGGCACTCTGCTTGCAGAACTCGTGGCACAGTGGGCATGTTCTGAAGGATGGTTTGGGCTTGTGAATACTCTGAAGAAAGAGGCTCTTCTGTTCCCAGCTGAACATTTGTCATTAACCTTGTTCTCCAGTTTTGACTGTGGGTTTTTTAGCACTTAGACTGAAAAGAGCACAGTGAATTGTGCTGGGTGCTCTGCAGACACAGTTGAAAGCTTCCACTTCTTCCTTGGTGTGTTGATGAGTACATTGAATGCCACACATCCAAGGTAGCTATGACAAACAGATTTTTGTCCTAACAGTATAAAAAGAATTTAGAGCAGAATCCAAAGAACAAGCAGATTTCATACCATTCTTGTATATCAGTCCTTAATATCTGTTCTATCTAATAGCTCTGTAATGCTGCTTTCAAGCAGACAAGTTTAATCAATTGCATCCCCCCGCCCAATAAGTTATTGTTTGCAAAATACTTAGACTCAAGTCAGCGACTGAAACCCAGAGGAATTTCAGAGCTTTGGTTTCATTTCAGTTTCCAACAAAACGATGGGTTCAGGAGCAGCTCCATCCCTTTGCAGCAGAGCTAACAGCAAGTTTATACTCATCCTACAACAGGAAGAGGACATGGGTAGAATTATTATAGTGGCAAGCGAGTGCTGTGGGTGAGGAGTGAAGTAATCTGAGCAAAGAAAATGCCATTGCAGAAAGTAAACAGAATAACGACCAAAGGGTGGCCATGTGCCCTTGCGGCTCTTCAGTGCCACCTGCCTTCGGTCCCAGCGCTGGTGGATGGCCAGTGCCATCTAGCAGGCAAACAGTTGTTTACAGTAGCAAACCGATGGGTAAAGCTGGGCAGAAAAGATGACATGAAAAGCAAAAAACTGCAATTTAGGGAACTAAACAAAATATACAGGGCAGAGAATGCCAGTTTAGGGCTTATGTATGAAAGCAAGGTTAAAGCAAGAGGTAACCAGCCTGTTCCTCAGGAATAGATAATTATTTCCCTCGAAAAATAAATTGAAATAAAGTTTCTTAGCAAAGGTTTGCACTCATTGTCTCTGCAGTGAGGTAGTCCTGACAGCTCCACAAAAAATGCTGAGGGCCAGAATGTCAGTCTGGAACTGGAAGAGGCATCGTGGGAGGCACTGCAATGACCTAGGAAACCGTGCTTGAAAAGTATCAGAACAGCTGGGGATAGCTCATGAAATAAAAAAGTTTTTTCACTGTCCCCTCCCTAGAAATATTCCTCTACAGTCAGAAGTTTGTGTCTGGGAGGTCTTTTCCAACAGACTCAGAATTGCCCATGAAGGAAATTCCAATTTTATGCTAAGATGGGTTTGGAAAATCTTTTTCTCTCTTAGCTGCAAGTGTGCCGTGCTTGAATGTGCATCCTCAGTAAAGCTCCTTCATCATTCCTGGATTATTTGGTCCCCCCACTTTGCTGCTTCTGGTCTTTTGACTGCAGTTGGTGGATGATGCACAGAGCATGACATTTTGACCTTTGTGTAATGATACCTTAATTTCTCATATCTATTCCTGGTTTTACTAACACAAAACTTAATAGAACACAAATTTGACAAGTAATTTTTCCACATCTGAAAAGGGAAAGAAAATATTTTTGGAAATACATTTGTAATGAAGGAAAATGTAACCTGAATCCTTAATATCAAAAATTGCCACAAAGGTCCCCACTTCAGAGCTAGGTTTATGCTCTGGCTGGTCACAGGTTCCCTCAGCTCTGCACTGCTTTGCCTTCTGAGGGTTCTGCTCAAAATCATAAGCTTAGAACCCAATAAAAACCAAAACCAAAACAAACACAACAGAAGGCAGTTTGAAAAATTAGGTTGGTGGTTTAGTGCTTGTACAAGGTACTGTTTTGTCCACTGCTGCCTCTGTTCATTCTGATAGGAAGTTTTCATTTCCTTGGAAGAGAAGAAACTTGCACTATTTTTGTTGCTAGAAGCTGAAGTGTTTTGTGAGATGTTCTGGCATAGGCAGGGCTGAGGCAAGGGGTTTTGCAACTCTAATCAGATAAAAACACTGCTTCCATTATAACAAGATCTTTGATTTCTGTTGGCCTGTGAATTTCATTGCAAATATGTTCACTCTGTACCTATCTCCAAAACATCTGTATTAAACTATGTCTACCCTGGTAGTTAATGCAGTCTGTGCAATGGCATCACTGCACTGGACTGTGGGAGAGTAATACGAGTAAGGGAAGCAAGTGATGAACAAACCCACTAGCTGTGAGTGTTCAGAATAGAGAGGTTTGCTGAAAATAAGTCTCAAATAAATGCCAAAGGAGATTAAAACAAAAATAAAACATTTCTTCAGCCTTGTATAAACAGGGAACAAGAAAAGAACTGGTGCTACTTTGAAGAGAGGACAAGGAAAAGATTAAAATTACTTTTGTGCCAAGATCTAAATGAAGCTTTGCCATAGCTTTTAAGAGGAACAGTGGAGTTGAAGAAGGGAGCAAAACCAACACGATTTGGTGGAATGAGCGGAAGAAAATGGAAGTTATCACAATAAAGGTGAAAGGAAATCTAAAATAGCTTAACATTTTCAAGTGAGGGAGACCAGTAATTTTCATGGCAGAACTCCAAAGGAACTAGTACCAGTTTGACAGCAGCCATTGGAAATAAATTTTTGAGTTGGGGGTTGTTCTTGCATGATTTGAAAATAGTAGATATAATACTTTTATGTTAAAATTTATTAGAAAGTTATCTAAGAAGCCACTGAGTTCATTGGTTTTAAGACCACCTCAGACTTTCAGAAGAATTTTGAAGAAAAATATATTTAACATAGTTAATATATATTTTTTTAAAAGACAGAGAGCAAAAGAAGACAAACAGGATAAAATGCAAGCACAATGCTGATTTTGCCAAGTGTCCTGGCCACTTTATCTTTGCAGAGATAACTGATTGTCCAAGCAAGGGGAAATGTAGTAGATCTAATCTATATGGATTTTAGTCAGGCATTTGATATGATGCCACATGGGAACTTATTCATTAAGATGGAGAAGATGGGGATTAGTACAAGAGCAGTAAAATGTGCAAGAAGTTGTCTGAAGGAGAGATGCTAATAGATTGCTATTGGGATAGAGATTTCTAGTAATTCAAGATTGAACTTGTTTAATATTCACTCTAATGATCTATTGTCATTTAAGCTGGAGAATGGTAAAGAAATGTTGTGATGAAAGAGTCCAGAGGCACCATCATTAACAGCATCAGAGTGTTGGGGCTGGTGAGCTGGAAGACAGTGCAAGTGATGGAAATGGGATGCAATTCCATGGAAAAACAAACATACATTTGGGATTCAGTTCACCATTAACAACTGAAAATGAGGCATCTTCTTCAAGCTAATCTAATCCAGGGCTTCTTCTGTAGGCACTGAAAAGAGGGAGATTCCCTGAGAATGGAGGTCTATCCTGCCTCTTTTGGGTTCTTGATTTAGGATAAGAGGAATCATTGTGTGGCTGTGTCAGCCTCTCTATTAACTATACAGAACTTTGTGCAGAAGGATAAAGAAAAGTAGATTCTCTTTAAGGAAGAAAACTGACTACAATATTAAAAAAAAGAAAACAGATCTCTCTAGTAGTTTGTCAGTGGATGACTGAATGCATGAAGCAGTGAGAGAAATGACAAACTCAAACCTAGACAAGATTCTTCCAGCAGCAGTGGGAAGGCTCTGCTGCCATTGCACAGGGCACTGCTGGATCATCATGTGTGTTGTAGGATCTTGTCACAGATGTAGGACAGGTATCAGTCTGTCAGGATGCTCCATGGAATCATAAGAGACTTGAGCTTTCCAACACGAGGAGAGAGCTGAAAACTCTACAGACAGATACTGACCCTGAGTGTGAGGGATGTACCATACCTTGCTGGTGGTGGCTGGGAATTTCTGAGGTGCCAGGATGTCTTCCAGTCTTATGTTTCTGATAGAAAAGTGTTCATCATCAAGAACATGTGTTTATTTTGTACCAGCTTTTTCTTGGTCCCTTTTTTCTTTTTTTTTCCTTATTTTTTTGTTTACATATAAGTACATATATGTGTGTGTGCACATATCCATCCATAAATATATATTTAAGTGAAGTTTTGCCTTTGTTGTTTATTAGGCAGCATAGAAACACAGAGGTATATTTTGTGTTTTCTGTAATAGCCCACAGAGCCAGCCAGTATTTATTGATATGCTGCATTTCTGAGTATTTCTGGTGATGACTTTCAAGTCATAAAAATCTCTTCATGTCCTCACATTAGGTAAAAATAATAGGAAAACCACCACCAAATTCAGCGGTACGTAAAATCTTTTTGCTTTCTTCATGTGTATGTACTTAGAGAGGCAGTGTGTATAGTATGCACAAGTAATTAATGTTGCAAGCTGGAAGAATGAATTATTGTCAGATGGAGGTAAAGCATGCAATATGGTCAAGTAAGCAGTTCCAATAATAGCTGTGCTTATAGAAGCAAAATGTAATAGAGGGCAAACTCTACAGGTTGCCAGATTGGTGTCAATGTGGAGCTTTGTTGCCAGTTGGTGACCAGGGGACAGCAGAAGGATTGGTTTTAGCTGAATGCTTTTAAGCTTATGTGTTACCACACATAATGAGATTGCTTCTCAAGCAGTGGCACTTAAGCAAAGGGCACACAAAATTTAAACTTGATTTAGTTGGTGGAGGTCTAACTAAAAAGCACCTTTTCCTCCCTCCCTAGCTTGGCATTTTCTCACTGAATAAGAACATGTTCTAGGTGAAGGTGAGCCTTGTCCTGTTGTTGCTGGGACAGCTGGTGCCTCTCCACTTGGCAACTTAGCTGAAAAAAATAGAACTGTGCAAACTCCCCAAAAGCTGGCACTGCCCAGGGTAAAGTACAAACCCAGGGAGCAGGACAGTGGGTTTAATTAATGTGGTAGAGACGATAGTCACAAGAACTACAAAGAGACTTTTCCATCCAAAGTGGACACCAGAATACAGGATATATTGTAGCTCAGCTGAAAGCTGCCCTTTAAATCCAACAGCCATGCAAATACCACTCTTCATATTGTATAAGAGAAAGCAACAACAGTGCCCTTGAATAACTGCACACAGACATAGGTGTGTGTTAGCTGAGTATCAGGGCCCCAGAATCAGTGTCACACACTCAGGCACACACAGAACGTGCAGCCACACACACAGACAGGGCAGTGTCCCCAGAGGGTTTGCTCCCTCCCCTGCCCAGCTCTTCACAAACAGGCAGAGTTCAACCCCACACTGCCCAGCATACAAAGCAGATAAAGACTGGCATGGAAGAGCCCATGGGCAGCTTGGCAGCCTCAGTGGTTACTGGTATCAAAGGTCACTGAATGCTAAAAAATAAATATGTTGCAGTGCCAGCAGGGCATTGGTGACCCAAGATAAAAGTTTCTCTACCACCAGAGATATATTTTCATTTGGTACATATATGAACTGTATTTACTGTGATTTTTCAAGTGTTTGTGAAAATATACAAGGGTGAAATGTGTTTTGCTTAATGCTGGCTGGAGGATCTGCTTCAGAGGCCAGAGCCTCTCTCTCCAGTTTATACTGTGCTGTTTTTGTGGGTATCTGAGCTGCAAAGCAAAGAAATTCACTGTTTCTGATGCTTCTGGCCCAGGGGTCTGATACTTCTCTTTCTTTTTACTTTCCAAAATTGTGGTTGGACTTTTCTGTCCTAAAAGCACCTTTCTGTTTGAGTCTGACTTCACTGCACTGGAGCCACTGGAATAGTATGGGTGAAAGGGAGAGAGACTCCAGCCCAGTGCCTGACATTGTTAAACAAGGTTATAAACACCATTGGTCAGTTCATATTCATCTTCTGTGATTAGTGCCAGCGGCAATGGAAAGCCTGGCCAGTCATTTCCTACCGTGTAATGCAAGGTGACTATAGTTCAGGGGACAAAGAACATGAGATTGGGGTTTTTTCAGGGACAGACAGACAGCTGGTTATGAATGTTTGGGGCACTTTAGTTTCATTGTTGTCTGTATCAGCACCGAGGGCTGAGTGACAATTTCTTGCAGATCTCCAAAACCACTTCAGAGGTTATGCATGGGAATGGGGACTCTCTGCTGCTCCCTCTTTTTAGTATTTGCATTGTTTGGGGGTTTTTCTGTTTCTCTTGGAGGCACAAATCTTCAGAATATTCTTGTTTTAGCTTAAGGACAATGCATGGAAAAAAGTAACATACTAGAAACCCAGTTTAAGGTGGAATTCCTGGTGCTCTTCTATTGCCCCTAGGCCAGCACATCATTTAGAGCAGCTTTTAGCCTGCTCTAACCAGTGATGGGTGACAGGATGGTGCAGGGACAGGCAACTGCAGATATCATTGGGAACACAGAAGACGTCACAGTGGCCACCTAGCACCACCCATATGGTGTTCACAGGCTAAGAGTCCCTAGCAGGCCTCTGGGCTGAATCAGAGGGAAGTATTTTCAACTTTTGCTTAACTTCTGGTGATAAATTCAATGTTCTAAACCGTAATGCTGGCCCCACTCCTTGGTATAACCTTATCCAAAATGTGCACTGAAGATCAAACTGGACAGAGAGTAAAACAATAGACATCATCAATGCTCTCTGCTGAAAAATAGCTTGTCAGTAAAAATACAGCATTTTTCAGTGGCTTTACAAACGCTAGAGAAGAATGCAGAGCAAAAAATGTTACACTCACAATTGTACAAATAAAGAAACAAAGGGGTAAATATTTGTTCCAAGTGCTCAGAAAAACAAGGGCTGAAGGAAGATTCTGGGGTGATGAAGGACCAGAATTGTGTGGTTGTGAAACCAGTGACAACAACAGAACACTGCCCTTTGCATCCTGCCCAGCAGATACGCTGCACTGGCTCTCCCAGAGGCTCCTGAAGGAAATCACTGCACCTTCATGCATACCAAGTACTCAGTCCCTCTTAGGGGAGAGCTGCATACACAGGAGGAAGGGGACTGGAACAGCTGGGCCCTTCTGCAAGCTGTCTCCATTCTCCTGGAACCTTTAACAGCACATCTAAAAAGGCTTGGGCTTTACTTTGAGATTTGGGAACTTGCACAGAGGCTGAGAAACAACCTGACGTGCCTTGGGCCGCAGGATTCCACATCGGAAACTGGTTAGAGCACAAGCATTTCTGCATCCCACTCCTCTGCTTAGATGAGCAACCCACGCCTCTATAAATCATCCAGGAGGCACTCAAGTTACTCCAGCTTTGTGTGCATGCAGTAAATCAGAGCTGTGCTGAGGGGAGACCCATCTGCCTGCTGGCTGCCGGGGCACTGAGCAGGGCTGCTGCTGCTGCTGCTGCCTGAGCTGCCACCATGCCCTTGCTGCTGGTTTTGAGCAGGGCATCGAGTCTTCTGGTACAAAACAGAGCTGCTTTTTCCCTGTCTGGTCTTAAACATGCATTCCAGCTATCGTTCAATCTGTTATGAAACTCTCAGGATAAGATCACTGAGGAACCTGTGGCAAGACAACCCTGACAATTTCTGGATGCTGCAGATCTTTTGGCACTTATCTCTTTGATTACTGTCTTGAATATGCAATAGAAACTACATTTTCCCACTCCTCTATAGTTACTACACGTTCCTTGGTGGGTGTTCCCAGCCTCTGAAACTCCTGTCTCCTTCATTATCAAACATTCTGATGTGCTGCTGACTGCTCTGTTCTTTATCCTCTCCATCCTTTTTGACCCCTTGCTTCTCCATGGGGCAGCCAGGTGGTGGCTTCAGTAAGGAGCAAGCCACTGTTTCTGACAGTAATGCTGCTCGTGCAAATCAAGTGAAACATCTCACAAGAATTGATCTCACTAAGTGTCTTCCACTTGCATTGGAACTGAGAATATTGTTGTGTTCTCTGTAACCACAAATGGCTTTGAGACTTGCCTAATTGAGATGCTATAGCTCCTCTTCTGCAGAGAATTCAGCGATGGAAATCACCAGAGGCAATCTTGACTTAAGGCAGGCCTGTTTTCTCTCCTCTTTGGAAATTACTTTGTCCAAAAGGGCTCAGATTTTTTGGCTTTCAGGAAGTGAAAGCATGAGCAGCAAGAAAGATCTCAGTGACAGTGAGGAATTTGCTTGTTTTGTTACTGTGATTGCATGGCTGGGTTTTTATTAGTTGCAATGCCTTGCCTGGCTCTGCATAGAACAAAGTGTGAGTACTATGGGACAAAAATGCTTTCGGGGCACTGGAGAGCCATTTTTATGGTCATCTTATAATTATAATAAACATAGTTCCTCTATTTTATTTTTCTGCTAAAAAAAGCAAGAATGAAATAAAATATTAGGGCAATAAAATGTACTTTTTAAAGATGAGCTGATAAACTGTTAAAAATGTGTGTGTGTATATTGATGTTGCTGCTCTTCCTGCTTTGAACAACGGGCTACATTTTGTTCTTAATTATGAATTAAAGGGTTTGTATGCACAAGTCCACATTGAAGACCCTCAATTGATTCTGAGATGAGGGTGAACTGGAATTTTTTCAGCCAGTTGGACTGAAATTACTTACCACTTGAACAGCATCTGCAACAGCGTAAGGCACGGAAGCAATTTTTCTTTTGTAAGAAGATGAAAAAGAAATAAAAAAGGAGTCAAAGAGTAAGCAGGCTGAATGGGCCATTAGCACCAAACTCTAAAGATGTAGAAGTCAAATAGGATAGAAAAGCCCCATAAATTTTTACAACTCTTCAGAGAAAAACACTGTGATTATTAAAACATGAAACCTTGCTTTTCTAAAATGCTTAAAAGATTAATATAGAAATGTCATACTGTGGCTGCTGGAGGGATTATCCTTAATGGGAATGTTAGAAGTTATTTTAATGTAAAGCAAACATACCCACCAAAGAAAGATCAAAAGTGGAACAAATTCAAGGCTCTTAGTTTCAGGAAAATGAAGTTTGTCAAGAAACTATTTCTACTCTGTTAATTAGAATGAGTAAATTCTCCATAAATACTGTATATATATGACACAGAAAATGATGACCTCATCTAATTAGTCATTACCTAATCCAATCACTAGCACAAGAGCAAGTCTTAGGTCTCTTTTATGAAAAATTTTGTTCCCTTTTTGGCTTGAGAAAAAGCATATTTTTGCTGGTGCACATTTTTGTGAGGTCATGTGCATATGCCCAAATAGCTTTGATGATAATCCACCATCCACGGGCAGGGGAAGGTCGGTCACATGGCACAGTGGCAAATGCTCCCAGAGTTTGTGGTCTTTTCCATGCAAGAGCAAATTCAGTGACTTTTTGTTTTCTTTTCAATCTAGCATTGTTGCTTTTATTTAAATGTAAACTGACCACAGAGCAACACACTGCTTTGGTCTCTATGGAAGCCTTTGAAGTCCAAATTAAAACTCCAGTGTTGCTAATTTAGAGAAAAAAGAAAAAAGTCATATTTTCTCTGCTGTTCAGGACAGCACTTAATTTGCTGTCTGTCCTAGTTTGGGCAGTGCTGCCATCAAACACCTGATTCCGTTAGACCCCAGTTAGCAGTGCCAGACTATCAATTCCAGGAGCAGTAATTGCTTTACAAATTGTGCCACCATCGACTTGTTTTTTCCGCCAACGTGAGGCAGAAAACCACACTACAGCACACAGCAGTGCTCACACATTGCTGTCCTTGTTCCCCTGTAAAAGGGTTGGACTTGCAGAACACAGTCTCTTTTAAGAGTTATTTCTAAAAAGATCCATCATGCCAGTACTCAGCCCCAGCCTGCTGGCTTTGCTAAAAAACTTCCCCAGAAAGTAAGAAAGTGCTAAATCCTCCTATGCGGTGTGAAAATTCACTTGTTCAAACGTTCAGTGTTGTATATGACAGCACAATTTTACTGGATAATAAGAATTTTGTTTTTTAAATAATTGCCAGTATTTATAGGGAAGTTTTTTTTCAAACCTGCTGTCTCTTTCCCTTGTCTTATCCTGGACATAGAAATAAATATTGCAGAAATTAATGCCATTTTTCGTTTGCTTGCAGCCTTGCAAGCAGCCCTCAGTTTGCTATTCAGACAAGATACCACCACCAGTCACCAGAAATTTTCCTTCAAGCTGGAATCCATTTTTAAGAGCTCTGCAAGTGCCAGAGAGCCCTGACAGGGAGGTACTGCAGTGCCTGAGGTGTGCCAAAGACATGGGAGAAAGGTCTTAGCTGAAATACAAGAATTTATTTAATTGTCAGGATTTACCAAACTCCAAGCAGTTTTTGTTGGAAGATTCTAAAATGTGTTCCATATTATCAATTCTAGACCTGTTGAAACAGGGGTCAGAATTTACAGAACCAAATACTTCATTTATAACAGAAGACAAATTTGCATTAGTTATGCACCAGAATTACACCTAGCAACTCCTCTCTTAGCGTAATTTTTACTTTCCTGCAATTCTTTTTAAAAGATGAGAGTGTAGTTGGTACCTAGCAGCTTTTGTCCAGATAGTCTCAGGAAATGTGCTGTTAAGATAAAACAAAAATGCCATAACTTCCTGATGTACACTCACTTTAAGCTACCAACTCCATTAGTATTTTCCTCACCAGTCTGGTGCCACAGTGACAAAAGCAATCCATCTTTTTTTTTTTTTATTAGCCATAGGCTACAAAGCACATTGTACAAATGAAGTGGCTGTGACACAACACTCAAGCTGTGTATTGAGCAAGTGTGCACCATTCTAAAACACAGGGCTGTAATTCTTGCTTCCCTGGTGTCCCTTTAATTTGCAGCCATATAGAATAGCAGAAGAAAAACAATTAGCATGTTCTACTCCCTCATTAAAATATGATTACTTGATAATGATATCAAATACAGGGTAAGAGCCATGGCACAGAAGCTCAGGATTTGCAGCCTTGTCCTGCAGAGCCCGTGCTCATTCTTACACATCAGTGCTCAGCTCCAAATGCTCAGTTACAGTAGCAGGTTGGACAGAGAATTTGATTTACAGGGTTGTGGGATCCTACCTGTAAACATCTTCCTTCCTCAATTGCATTCAGTGTTCACCAGTCATTAACTTCCTGCCTCCTCTCATCCCCACACCGTGTTTCCAAAAGAACTCATTCTCAGGACTGACTTGCTAGTTGGGTGCTGGGCTGACAGAGCTGAATAAAGAAATTTTGTGGTGACGAGGTCCCAAATGCAGAGTGACAATGCAGGGATCCCGTGCTGCCCCACTGATGAGCTGCAGGCCTGCTGGAGAGGGCAGGCATGGAAAGGACAGGACAGGGCTGTGGCTTGTTCAGAAAGAATCATAATTCCCGTCAAGCCAGCTCTAGCAGGGGAGTTCTGTGAGTGGCAGCCACGGAGCCTGTGCCCCACTCAGCTCACCTGCTTGATCCTTGTCCAACCCACTGATGCTGCCACAGGACAAGGGGCCATCTGTCCATGTAGGTTTTTTACAAGAACAGAAACTCGGTGGGTTTCATGTCAGTTCATACAGCGACTCCACACCTGTGGAACAAAAGCTTCCAGTCACTTCCAAACAGAACATTTTGGTGTTTAATGTGTACAAACACCCTGTACGATGGCACTTGTGTTGTGTATCTGACACCCATTTCTGCATTCTGCCTCGACACCCAGGGCAGTGAGTCTTCTTGAAACCAGAGCGTGACACGCTGAGGGAGGTGTTGTATTTCTTGATGTTGCTCTGGCAAAGGAGATATCACCTGAACAATGTTGATATTCTTCTTTTGGTTTTGTCTGGTGTCTTCTGATTTTCTTAGATCTTAGCATGACACCCAAGACCTGGGTGTGCAGGTGCCACATAATATCAAAAGGGGGACTACACTGTATCCATATAGTATCCAGAAACCCGGGAACTTGGATATAGAAGCAAAATATGGTGTTGAACAGGATAGGATTCCTGCTAGACCAGAGCTGAGCTTAGCAGCAAGGAGACTCAGAAAGCTATTTTTCATATATTAATAGCAGTATAGGACAGTGGCAGAGTTTTTTAAATGCTCTTTTCACAACTCCTGGAAAATGTAACCCAAAGAGAAGTGGTGGTATGGCACAGGTGATGCAGTGCTGGAGAAACAGCGAATCCCTTGCTGCACAGACTCCTGAGCAGAACACCAGGTGTCATAAGGATGGCCAGACACAGCACAGCACTGAGAGTCTGGAAACTTCCCAGCAGTTCCCAGACTCTCAGGGGCCCTGGTTCCTCCTCTCATGGCACTGCTGGTGCAGTCATGCAGTGTAGGTTAGCAGGTCTCACCCAACTCGATGGAGATAGGCTGGTGGGGACTGGTGCAACCATTTGGGAAATCAGGTATAACATATACTACAAAGTGTCTTTGGAGTTGTTTAAAACCATTGAGCTTTTGCAGTACTTTCCATGTAGGGCACTACAGTTTCTAGTGTGGAAAAATAAGGGACTGACTCTTCCCTGCATGTGACTCGTGTTTCTGTTTACACCTTCACACAAGGGTGATCAGAGTTACCAATTCAGGCTGATACCTTCCAGCCAAAGCAAGGGTATGAAAAGAATAATAAAGAACTGGGCCCTGAAATTCTCAGTTTACTTTGTGAATTGTGCAGATCTTGGCACACATATCCTCTGTATATGGCAGCTTTGCACTTGGAAAAATTGCTTCTCCATGAAAGAGTTTCACTCTGCAAGTATAGGCGAGTAAGTGGCAGTGTGTTGGTGTGAGAGGGAGAAGGATGCAGCAGGACACCATTTTGGGGTTGATCTGACAGTGGCAACAAAATGGGAGTCTCTTGGACAGTGCTCTATCAATCCATGAGATAGATATTCACTAGGAACCAGAGTGGACCTGAAGGGATATGTTAAAGGAATTAAATTAGATGAAATTTCCCAGCAATTGTGTACACTCCAAACACCACCCGCTGGAACTGGACCTCATGGATTTGCCAATGGTCAAATGGCTGCTTTAGAAACACACATGGCTGTGCTCTGGCTGCTTGACATGCAAAAACTGGCACAGGCGTGTACTGTAATTGTGGGGAGAGGATTTATTTCACCAGCAGGTTGCTGCAGGATTTGTGCACAACACACAGTTAGTGTCTGGTGATCAGAGTATTCACTAGCAGAGTGCATGCAGTGAGAATGAAATGCATCTTACAGCCATCCCTTTATATTAAAGCTGTAACACACTGTGTTTGGATGCAAGCCCAGGCACGGTTCAGTGTAAGATCTTGTTTACCCTTTCTTCGTGAGCGTTCCTGCAAACTGCTGCTTTCTCACTTACCACTCATTCTCAGTTTTACATGGGGATGGTGAGGCAGGTTTCTGCAAACATGGTGGGGAATCAGTGACCTCGCAGTGTGCTGTAACTGCCAGGAACCCTGTGGAGAATACAAACACAATTAACTGTATGAAGTGAGATATAAGAGAGGAACCTGCATGTAGATATACAGCAAGGGAGTTGGCAGGCTGTAAAATAGGAACTTGGGGAAAGTCATGAAAAAGGAGAAGTTCCTCATTTTCCTGCTCACATCTTTTCATTAAGAAGCAGAGTGGCATGGTAAGGATACAGGACAGCACAGGAGCCTGAAAAGGATGGCAAGAACTTCCAGGCTGCTCCCAGGCCCCAGTGCAGAGTGTCTTGCCAGGGCAGCAGTGCAACACTGCAAGAGGGCAGCTCAGCACAGCTCAGCACAGCACAGTGTTAGCAGAGCACAGTATTAGCTCAGCACAGCACAGCAGTAGCACAGCCGGGCACAGCACAGTGTTAGCAGGGCTCAGCTCAGCACAGCTCAGCTCAGCAGTAGCACAGCCGGGCACAGCACAGTGTTAGCAGGGCTCAGCTCAGCACAGCTCAGCTCAGCAGTAGCACAGCAGGGCACAGCACAGTGTTAGCAGGGCACAGCCCAGCCCAGCCCAGTTCAGCGTTAGCCCGGCACAGCAGTAGCACAGCATGGCACAGCACAGCACAGCTCAGCAGTAGCACAGCACAGTGTTAGCAGGGCACAGCTCAGCACAGCACAGCACAGCAGTAGCACAGCACGGCACAGCACAGCCCAGCTCAGCGTTAGCACAGTGCAGCCACAGCACAGCGCAGAAGTAGCACAGCCCAGCCCAGCCCAGCCCGGTTCAGCGTTAGCCCGGCACAGCAGTAGCACAGCACGGCACAGCACAGCAGTCTCCTGACATCTTGTGGCTTGGCCGCAGAGCACAGCCATCCCTTCCCCCACATCCCCAGGCACGGGTGTCAGCTGGAGCTGACCTTGGCATTAACTGCAGCCGCTGGAGAGCCTTATATATCCCTGCATTCCTCTCACAAATACAGGGACACTGCGTTTCCCTCCTGGGCAAGAACGAAGGGCTTCGGGTGAGCCTCTTTTCCCCAGCATGAGGTTTACTCCGATTTACACCAAAGAGGCACCTAAATTGGCATCGAACAGAGATGAGGTCTACCTAAACTGGATCCCAGATTCTGCGTCTGTCATTAACTGGTGGAACAAAATCATATCCAAAGATCCCAAGTTTGGTATCATCTCCCCCAGCCCCCCCAGCTCACCAATGCAAACAGGGACTGCTGGTCAGAATTGCTCATTTCTTTTGGTTGCAATGACCCAGCTTCAATGCTAGTCATGCATGGTCTCTAGAGGGAAGGATAGGAATTTTAAGTATTTAATAAGGTGTATTTATTTTTAGACACTGATTACATTTTTAAAAAAGCATGGATATCCAGAATGTTAAATTTCTACATATACCAAAATCCACACAATGCAGTCATAGTCTCTATTGTCTAAAAGTACAGCTGGCTCTGGAAATATTAATGGTAAAGTCTTTTGTCTCCTCTAAGGAGCTGAGACTGACTCTGGTATTTGCCAAAGTTACTTAGTTTCAGAACTGGCACAATGATGAATGCACTGAATTCTCTAAGCAGCGAAATCAAGTAATTTTCCTGATGTTGGTCCCGATGAATCTCCCCTGGGTTACTCATTACACCGGG
Source organism: Notiomystis cincta (assembly GCA_013398075.1). NCBI lineage: Eukaryota > Metazoa > Chordata > Aves > Passeriformes > Notiomystidae > Notiomystis > Notiomystis cincta. The sequence goes on along the minus strand of VZRX01009834.1, from coordinate 81,398 downwards.
CTTTTGCTCTGGGTTTGATTTGCAGTAGGAGGGCAGAGGACAACCAGAGCTGGAGCTTCTGAACACCATGGCTGGGACTGGTGAGAGCTCAGGCTGGAGCTGTAGAGGTGCTGAGTGATGTGGAAGGAGGAGGAAATGAGCTTCTCAGCTATTTTTTGCAAGTGTATTTCACACATTTGATTCTACAGATTGGCAAAATATGGTGCTGAGGAGAAAACACACAGCCAGTATTGACCATTCGTTCTCTGTGAGCCCTCTGTGGAGTTACTTCCCCACCCTGCTCCCTTCCCTGTCTAGGAAGCACGGTTCAAAGAGGGAAGGAAATGCCATGGAAAAGGGAGAGAGGGCTCACATTGATGTGGAGCCCTGGGGGAAACCTGTGGCCAGCATTAGGACTTGAGAAAGATTATCAGCTCTTTCCAAGATGCTTAGCAGGAAATACATGGAGAAAGTCATATGGTCAGTTCGAAAGAATTCCTCCCCATTCCCAGTCTCCTCCCATTCTTTTACAGTTTGGAAGTTAACCTCTGAGGAGACCATAGTGCAGAGATGGCAGCAGAACAGACAGACCAGTGTGGCTGGGAATGACTGTGAGAAGTTGAAATCTCCTTTTCCCTCATGTCTATGGGATTTCCAGCACATCTGCATCATAGGGAGGTAGGCACACAGCTTCCACTTCACCATTTGGATACACACATCTCCAGCAGGGGCTGTTATGGGAAAGTCAAGGAGTTCAAAAAGCTTCAGCTGGCCAGTTTGAGTTAGAAAAAGTATGGAATGGAGGAAGTGGCACTAACATGAGAGGTTTCTCACAATACTCTCTATTTTTCAAGGTACTTAAAGCTTATAATTTAAGAAAGATCCAAAGGAGTAAACTTTCACACAGTTCATACAATGCCTTTCAGTGTGTCACAGTCCTGGCTGAAAATAGAAATGGAGTGAATGGGCAGATGCTGTGTTCTGTGATGAAACTTGCACTAAGGTTTTATGAGACAAATTTCCTCTGACTTCATGTTACCCACAGGACAATTGTGGTTACCGCAGCAGTGACAGCAGGACAGACAGACCATGTCCAGTTCAGCTCTATCAGTCCCTTTGTAATAGGCTGCTGCAAGTAAACAATGGGCTATTTGTGGCTTGTGGCTCCTCTCTCAAGTTATAAACTGAAAGTGATACCAAATGTTATGTAAGGGGGAAACAATGCACAGAAATTGAAGGAATTAAAAATATTTTTTAAAATACCTACTAAAAATATGTAATTATACCAAAATGTGTGTGTATTCACATACCCACATGCAGAATCACACTTATGTGAAAGCATGTTTCCTTGACATTTCAAAAGAAATTACTTTTTTGAAAATATATATTCAATATTCTGTTGCTGCAAACCAAAGTCATCTGTTTATCTTGACAGCTAAAAAGGGTGAAGGCAGCTGCAATTTGAGCTTCTCTGCACTGGCCAGCTGGTATCTTAAAGCCAGCAAACAGGAAGGGGAGGTGAATTATCCCCACTGGTTGGTCTTAGAAGTGGTCACTGTACAGGATAGCTTTGGAATTCCGAGGGTCATGGTTCTCCTAGGAACTGCTGGGCTAATAATGTTTTATATTTTCTTAAGGCCAAATGGTGTCTGGAATCTCAGCATCAGTCAACTTCCAGCACCACACACTGGCTCGGGGCCACCAGTACAGGAACAAATGCATCACTTACTTTTTCCATACTTGCCATTTGTTTCTCTCAGTTGTCTTTGAATCACTGTAACTGTCAAGATGCTGTAAGTGGTATTCACTTACAAACACAAGGAGTATCAATGGGATCATTGCTAGAAACTAGAAACATCAAGCAGGTCAGGTCCAACTCCTCAGAGTGTCTTCAGAGGATGCCCTACTCCTGCTGTGTATCTGGGAGAGAGAAGTGCTACCTTGCTCTGGCAGCTGCCTGTGCAGAGCTGGCACAATGGTGTGGACAAGGGGCTTATTTGAATGGGCAACAAGAAGAAAGAGAAGGAAGGGGGGGTGTGATTTATATCCATTTCATTATTTTCAGGGACAAAATGCTGCATATAAGCTGGCTGCAGCTGGATTTCTTGGGTGAGCCCAAAGCCCGGTGTGTGTGCAGCTCCTGGATTACCCCATGCAATACCTGGGGCTGAGAGCCCTCCCGTCAGTGCACTTTAACAGCAACACACAGCCTGTTTGTCACCACTCTGCATTGGCTGTAGTGATTTCTTTATTCATTCTTTTTCTGCACACGGGTTTTATGATTTCCGAACCACAATGTAAAAGCTGTTCAGCCCTTAACAAGCCATGTGGAAAGGCAATGTTGAATATATAAGCACGCAGCGTGTCTGGAAGCATTGCCATATTTTTCTCTGAAGAATTTGTTTAGGTTACATAAAAGAAATAGACAGGAACCCTTGGGTTTTCATTTGGTGGCTCTCCCTCTGTTCTGCTTGGCTTCTCAGCTTTCAATAGATCCCAAGGTCAGGCTGTTATTTGTTGCTAGGCCAAAGTGGCAACCTCCCACCCTAACAATGCTGCTATCTTCATATCATCTGAGCATTGGGGGCCACATTGTGATGCTTTGGCAGTGTTGCTAGGGAGGTTGCTAGGTTAGACTGATGTCACTATGTGGGTTATAAATTGCCTTTACCCTGCTGGCCTTAACTTGGCCCCTAACACAATGATCTAGTAGATGGCATCGAAGTGTTCAGAAGAGACATCAGAGCAACGTCTTCGAATCCTGAACTTGGCAGCAAACACATGTTGGAGCCATTCCATAAAGGAGCCCACTTGTAATCTAGAGAAGAAAACAAACTCTTACATGAAATGCATTCTTTCATCTCCAGAAATTAACAAAATTGATGAAAAATACCCAGTTTCTACCCACATGCCTGTTCTAAACCCAAGGCTTTCCCTTAATGCAGGCTGTGTGCTGTCTACATGCCCCACTGTTAAGAAGAGGAAAGAAGTTTTATGATGACAAAAGTGAGAGCTGAGGAAACAAGGCAGGGGAGCTGAGAATCTCCCAGCTTTGAGTACTGTATGTCATAATTGCAACTCTGTAAAATGTGCCACCAATGCCTTTGTTACCACAATAGTGCCATTCCACACCGTTGGGTTATTTACATGTTTCTAGTTTGTGACCTCAAGGGATGTTTTAATCTTGCTTGTTTCAAAAATAACAATAGCTGAAGAATCATTTTAATTGATTTTTCAACATATTAACACATTAAATTTGAAAATTTTAAATTCTGCAGATACAGGTGTGCGTGTGCACATGTGTGTGCTCATTTGTGCATTTCATTTGTTTTGAAAAGGAATAAATAAAATTAGATAAACATGCATGCACTTCAGAGCAGGTCTGGTTTAATAAGTAAATACATCATTATACAGGCTTTTCTTTATGCATGATGTCTTGATATGCAGGGCTTTAGCTGCACACCTCTCATCAGCCTTAATGAAATTTATGTGGCTAAATCCCCATGCATTGTGTTGAACGTACACCTTAGTATATTTGTAATTAATTTTTAAAGACTGCAGACCAGAACACAGCTCCTACAGTACTGTGTGAATCCATAGGGTGTATACATATTTATAAATGTTTTTAAAATGCATATTATATTTCACCCACAGAGCATAACATTTCTGCTGGCTGGAAACATGTATTAAAGAAGGTAACAAAAATCCAGAGGAAATGTCTTTGAAAAATAGTTAATACACATGGGCTACAGCTGCCTTTTAAAGATTAATTTCTTGGCCATTTACAATGTGGTTTTTATTATCAAAAGCCAATGGACCATATTACAGAAAATCTTGCTTTTTAAATTCCTTTTGCGCTTCTTGGGCCTGTTCTGTTCCACAGAATTTGGTCCTTTCCTTGGCAGACTGACACCATTGTTCACTCAGAACTGGGCCTGGGGTGTCCCAGGTTGGTGCATGTCCTGCTTGGTGTCACTGGAGGATGCAGCACTCCTTGTGTGTGTACTGGACAGTTAAAGGGAGGGAAAAGATGGAGATCTGAGTCTTTGTTTAAAATGTGGTTTGCAAGGCTGCAAACATAACTTTGCAGAGTCATACACATGGGTGTAGATATTTGCATGCATTAAATATGTGGAAGAGTTTAGAAAGCTGGAATCATACTTTTAAAAATGTGGTCTTATTGAAGCTGCACTAGTTCTAACTGGATTATTATAATTTCTTTCAGTTGTAGATTTCCTATAGCATTAGAAAATGAACTAAAGACTGTATCAAAAACACTTACTGCTTATTCTCTATTTTCTTTTTCCTTCTGGCCTTCCCCTTTTTTTCTCTCAAGACTTCCAGAGTTTAGCTTAGTGCCATGTAGTCCTCCTTTTCACTATGGGACTGGGCAGAATGTGAAAGCACACACTTCTGTACACAGCAAATCCTGGCCTGTCTCTGTTTCAGCCTCTAAGCAGCAACATTTCTGACACACAAAGAATTCAGGCTCTCTCTGCTTCCTCAAATCCAAAATCAGAACTTTTCAGGTTCCTCTTAGACCTGTAAAAAGCAAGGGTGGGAGTGGAGGGGGAGAATGAAGCCAGTAACTGTTAAATCATGCCAAGCAGCAGCCCAGGGAAGAGAACAGGACCTGCATGCTCAGAGCTGTGTTAGGCAGGATAAATTGCCCTTACCCCTCAGCAAGCCCTGAGAGGATGGACAGGGCTGGGGCGATCCCAGAGCAGAGGCTTGTCCTCTGGGACCTTGGGCAAACCATTTAACCTCTCTCCATATCACTGTCCTGCTTCTGAAATGAAAATAAACGGCAGTAATGCACCAGGAAAGCCAAATGTGCTGGTGATTATGAGGGGCTCAGATGAGGATGAAGGTGAGATAAATATTTTAGACAGATAAAAAAAAATCCTTCCTCAACTCCTGTGATACCTTGGAACATTAAACTCAGCTTCTTGGTATGACAGACAGGATGTATCCCTCAATAAACAGGATGGCTTGCATTTTATCATTGCAGTGTAAGTAGATGAGGTTTTTCCAGGGCACTTTTGTTCTTATTCCTCTGGTAGCACTCAGAGTGACATTTCCATATTTGCAGCACTGGTGTGCAGGGCACTCCAAGGTGACTTCTTTCAGCAGAGGATTCCCTCCCTGACTGGGCCCATTCATTTAGGTCTTTGTCTGGTCATACAGTGTCTGCATTAACATTGAAGCATTCATTTCTTGGAAAGTGTTAAAATCTAATATGTAAATGTTGATTTTTATTTTTTTTTAATGTGCTCCTGGGGCTTTTTCATCTCTGCCAGAATTAAGTGCAAAGGGAATTTTTACAGCCAACTTGTAAATTCCTGACAAGAGGAGTTTATAATAGAAGTGTTGACATAACCTTACCTACAGTGACAACTGAAGCTGGTTTGTTAGGGAAGCAGCAAGTAATTTTCTTGCAGGAAGGCAGGAGTTGGGCATAGAAGGTGAGGCAGCTAAATTTTTTTTCCCTGAGAATCCCCGGAGGCTATTGTGTGAGACAGCACGTGAAATGAAGCTGAAGCAAATCGCATAGCAGGCAGAAGAAACACTCTGGAATTTGCTCATTTTCATGAAGGAGAAGGTGCAGTTATCCTCTTATAATTTTTTTTACAAGCTATGTTTCTCCCCTCAGAGGTAATCATGAAGGTCTTACAGCAAGTCAGTGCTTGCATTTAGCCTTGCAGCTCTCTCTTACTTCTTTCTTTCTCCCTGAACACCTAAGGCAGTCAGGAATGAACTCTGGTGCCTCAGCTCCATGCCTTCAACAGGAGCAGGAACCAGCCCTTTGTTTGCAATCCATCTGTCTCTTACAAGTAATAATTTTTTTTAAAGCCACTAAATCTTATTTCCCTGAGTCACCTGCAAGAATTCAAAACCTCAGAATTTAACCACCCAGCAACAGATGGACAAGCCTTGTGCAGCCAGGCTGAGCCACAATAAACATTGCTGTCACTTAAACGAGAAACAAACTTACTGATAGAAAGAGGGGATTTTAACTTAAACCTGAAGCCAAAGGAGCATATCTAGACTTGATTCTTAGTGCCTTTATTTCCCCAAAGTCTACTGAAGTTTGTTTTATACCTGTCACTTCTCTCCTGTGGACAAGGGGAAGAGAAGTTTTTCAACTCTTCTTGCAGATATAAAATCAGGCTGGATTTAGAAGTAAAAGTGCCTCTCATCCACTTTCCTACACCCTTCTGCTGGCTACTACTCTCCCTGAATCTTTAGGCTTAATTTCTAAATGGTATCCTATTTCCCAAAGGTTTAACAAAGTCTTTCTTACACCTTTGCTGCGATGTTTATGTGTGGAGGCAGTGCCCATTGGCAAGTGGCAGCAAGATTTACTGTGAGCTGGCACACTGCAGAGCCTGGCTGCTGGAAAGAAGGGGCAGTGCCTGACTTCCTCCCTGCTCAGCCTCTGCCCTACCCCGGCCTGTTTGGCAAAATCCTGAAGTAACTTTCCTGGAAAGGTGAAAGGTCAAGGGACAGAGTATTCAGCTTAGAGTAAATAAAATAAGCAGTTGAAAGCAGAGAAAAGGACAGCTCTGAAATGGGAAAGCCAGAACTAAACCCCCTAAACCCTCTCAGTACTTCCTAATTATCCTGGGAGGGTTGTGGCCGACAGAGTGTGGAATCAAAGTGCAGGAGCTACTGATGAGGGCAGGGGGGACTGAGCAGCACTGCTGAATGCATTCCGAGAGTGCTGATGGGTTTTTAAACCTCCTTTTCACTGCGGTGTGGTTGGAAGGGCAACATGAGCCGCTCTGGCAGGATGGCAGCGACAGGGGAAGATTAACCAGTAAGCGACCAGTTTGCAGAAAACGTAAAGAAAAGCAAATTACACTTTTGCCTTCTCTCTTCCCATTAAAACAATATTTTTGTGCCCCTCCTGTATTCTTTCGTTTTAATACAGGTTGAAATACAACCCCTGGCTCTGAGGCACTGCCAGAAAACCTGGCGGAAATACCGCACTGGGAGCCACAGCCACGAGCTGGAGGACATGGAAAACGATCACTTTTTCCCCTGGCAAACCAAACACTCATCGGGGGAGCAACGCGCCAGCGAATGCCTCTGCTTTTTTCCCCGAAAGCGCAGGATTTTCTGTCAGGATTTCCGCTCCGGGTGCCCCGGGTGTGTGAGAGGCCGGTCCTCGAGCGAGGCCCCGCGGCGGCCGCTGCTGGCGCTGGCTCCGCAGCGCCCTCTGCTGGGCCCGGGCCCTCGGCGGCCTCGGGGCGAGCCCCGGGCAGGGCCGGAACGGGGACGGGTCTGTGCTCGGTCCCCCGCAGTTCAAACCGCGCTAATGCTCCCCGGCCTCCCCAAGGCTGCCTGAGAGTTATGTACGTTTAGCCCCAGGTCCCTCGCTCTCACAAAAGGATGTGGCGTGCAGAGTAGATTTATGCCAAAAATGAAATGAACAAGGGGCAGAGGCTACTGGAGATAAGTAGGTATTAGGACTGTGTTTTCCATCTCATGTTCCTAAATGAGGGTAGTGACACAAAGCACTGTCAGCAACAAATTGGCAACATCCAGCGCTGCTGGGTTTTGTTCTGTGCTTATGGGACTATTGGGACTGATTTCTCCAAATAGTCTTTTAGATTTTGAAAGGATCTGCCTCTACAGAGAGCTGCTGTGTTATCTGTATCAGGATACAGAGCTGACATTGCCACTGTTACCCAGAAGTATTTTCCTTTTTCTGTTTTCCTTCTTTTTTTACATTTCCCTGAAACTGTCTTCCATACCAAGCCAAAGTGACAGCAATGTGTGGAGGAAAAGCTTAGTGGCAGTTCTGGGTTGGTCAGGGAGTGATGAGGCGTCTCCTTGCTAGAGGATTTCCAGAATACACTCAGACTCAAAAATCATTCACTGAGGAAAATGTAGATGTTTGAGCCTAAGTCAGAGCAGGATGGGCAACTACACATCCTCTTCCAGATCTTTGTTATGAGGCATAAGAACTTTTTATGGCAAAGGCTTTCATCTTCTGTCCAGACACTCTCATGAAACATATGGGAACTTAATAGCTTTGAAACATTTTCCTAGAAACTGGCCATCCAATTGAAACTGGGACAAGGAACAGACAGACAAAATGAATGTACAGTCCTCATTTTTCTTGGAAGCCAAACACTGAGGGGTTGTTGCAGGTTTGATATAAATAAGGACAGGAACTCTGCAGTCTTGTGGCTGTGAGTGTGTCATATGCATTGGCATGTTGTACCTGTTGGTGACAGGGAGGAGGGAGTCTGAAATGTTCCTGGCATTTCCTGGTAATTCTGAGCTAAATTCTTTCACGAGAGTTTTCAGAAGCTTCAGTTTATGGTAAGGCCAGCTCAGTCTGGGTCTTCTTGTTCAGCCTTTTTTCCTTTTCAACAAATCAAACCTGTCTCCAATTCTTCTTCCCACCTCTGCACATGTTCACTCTTTCTGTGTCCCCAAAAAACATTGAGAAGGAAGTGATGGGAATGCTGACCTGGAGAGCAGGGTGGAATGGAGGCCTGGGAAGGTGTGCAGGTGATGTCGTGGGGGTGTGAAGAGATGGAATTAGGAAAAAGATGGGAAGGAGGAGGGAGGATGAAGGAATGGTAAAGAAATTAATGAAAACAATTGTTTGTGGAATTGGCATTTGAGTGAAAGGTTCAGGCACCAAGGTCTGTAGAGAAGGAAGCTCCGAGAGCTGAGCAGTTCTGTCAGTGCTCTTTGGTTCTACAGAGGAAAAGGAGAAGGCTCCGTTCTGCCCAGATTTGATCACCCATCCCCTTTTGGTTCTTGGCAAGCTACTTCAGCCTCTCCACATCAGTTCTTTGTGTAAAATGAAGACAGTGAACCTACACAGATAGGAATAAGAGCAGAGACTTTCCCAGAGTGATGACAAATCATGGAACCATAAGGCTGGCAGAGACCCGAGAGATTGTCTAGTCTGGCAGTCATCAATTTTTTTAATCAAAAGACTGTCCTGGAATTTTTTTTAAAAACTGTTCCATTGCACAGTGCCAGCAATTTTGAATCTAAAAGTAACCAAAAATTTTATTTTATTCTCTAAATTGAAGAAAGGCCCACGTTGAGCAGAAGTTTTCAAAAAAAGCAATTAAAGCCAGATCTGCTTATACTTTAAAATAGGCACAAGTCCCTTTTATTCTGATTAGTTTTTTCCTGACATCACTTATTTTCGTAGATGCTAATAAATGTTTTCTTTGCTAGTTAGTCCAGCTTTGTTGAAGTGCAGAGGAACCAGTTCACAAACTGCAAGTGTCCCACTCAGTGGAGCTCTCAGGCTGCAGGAATTCTGCTGCAGCAGGGCTACTTGGAGATCTCCCAGCAACACTGCCAACTCCATCCTGATTCCAAATATTGCCCCCCCCTTATTAATTGCCCAAAATATCCTGATGTTAGCATCATTTTTTTTCTCCATTTATTTGGAAGGTCATACAAGTTCCTCCATCTGACCAAAACTGAAGTGCAAATATCAATAGTAATTATCACTCTGTACTTGAAACCATGCTGTTACTGGGAGGAACAGTCAGAACCAAGCCATGTTAGTCAGGGATGTAATTACACAAGAAAATACCAATCAGAAATCACACCTTTTCATAATTAACTCCTGTGTGACTGAGGAAAGGATTACATCCATCTCCCTCCCTTTGCTCAGTCTGTTGAAATGTGCAGAGTATCACACCAGCACAGCTGCTCTGCAGGCAGCAGAGCACTCACCCAGCTCAGTAATGAGGATGCTATGTGGTCATCTTCTTCACATTATGTGATTCATATCCTGTACATCCAGGAAGCACTGAGCACTTTATTAGAGCTGATGAATGTACTTTAACCACTCAAACACAGTATATTCACAAGTGCACGTGGTACTGTGGTTTCACTCTGCTGGAGAGAACTGAGAAAGGTAAAGGAGTAAACACTGTCTTTGCAAATAAGCAGTTTGAGCAATCCTAGATGTAGTAAAAGGTCTGTCTTTAAAGAAAGAAATGGCCACTGCTTTCTTTTGAATAGGAAAAGACTGGGTCCTCCTGTGGGAAAATAAAAAGTCCTGTGAGTTTATCAAGTAACCAAGTAGTTGGTCATGTTCAAGGTATTTTAGTCCTACTGAAACTTTAATTTGGTAGTCAGGGAATGGCCAAGAAAGACTGAAAAAAGTGTCACTTTCTGAGTTACAGAGCATAAAACAAAACCTGAAGTGTGAGTTCATTTTAGTCCTGAGCTTCTTCCTAACATGCCTGCCTTTCACAGCTGGAAGGACCATACTTCTCCCAAAACATGACTCCTAAGGATGTTCAATTTGTGACACAAAGGGAGAGTATTCCCTGTGGCAGTTTAGATCACAAATGTTGTAAGATACTCCTCCTCTGGAAACACAGAACAAGAGTCCTTGTGCTTTCAGCTTTACAGGATTAGGTCTTATTGACCAGTAGGATACTGCAGTGATTTAAGTTTGCTGTGGCAAAAGGGAACAACAAGTCTTAAGTGACAGATAAGTTCCTGTAATTCAGAAAATGTCATTTTATCACAGAGTAATATTAACTGAGAGAAGTTACTGAAACTGAGGCACACAGATATATGTATATGCTCTATCTGAACATTTCCCCCATGAGCACAGTGGAATACACATCCTCTGTGGAAACCATTCATCCATTCATTCACCTGGGCTTATCCCTTTGTAAACTGTAAGATCCAAAACCCTGAAGAAGGTAATGAGTTGTGAATTATCTCTCATTTCTATGCTGTACATGAAAATTGGGGGTGATTTTTCCTCTTCACAAGCCAGCTGCCAGGAAGGAGGGCTGGATAGAGAAATCCTGAGTTAGTGGGAAGCTGAGTGATCCTTATGTCCTACATGCCAGAATTCTGAACCTCATCAGGTTACACAGAAAAATCACCTTCTGACTATACTTTTATGATTAGTGTGCTTTTCTCCTTGTACACTTGAAATGTACACTTGATCCCCCATCCTCCCCTCTAATTGTGTATCACAGAGAGGAAAGCAATAATGTTTTGTCCATACAAACCAGCAACCAATTCCTTCTTGAAAGCCTCAATTAAGGATCTAGTAGCCTAAGTGCTTCTTAAATCCACTGCCCTAGCTCAAAAAAAAAAAAAAAATTACATCAAGATTCATGGATATAATTTATCTAGAAAAAAGAGTATAAAACTGTGTCAAATGTGCATGTAAGCCAAGCCTCCCTTTGTGTGCTCCCAGAGGGTTTCCCCCCCCACGTGCACACTCACCCCCCTGCTGTAAGAGATCCATTTTATAGATTCAAGGACAGCTCTCTCCAAGAGAAGAAGGGACGTTGCCAAGATACCAGATGCGGTCCCATTCAAGACCACTCATAGGAGCAATTCAAGATGAAATCAAATTAGATGTGTTGGTTATACATAGCACAGCCTGCTTGGGATACTAAATGACAGAGTTTGCCAATAATTAAGTGAAATCTCAGAGATGATGAGTCCCCAGAGCTCTCTAGGTTATGTCGGTCTAATTCTAAGTGTCATCATTATAGCAGCAGAGCAAAATACTCTGCATAGGCTACAGAGCTGGAATTTTACTGTGGATGTTGGCTTTTCATAGCCAGTGCTATGGGGCACTACTGAGCTTCATTACTTGTCTTCTGCTATTACACTTCCTTAACCTTTCCCTGATATAAAGCTCCTGAAACCTGATTCCCACTTAATAACTGATAGTTAGCACTTACTATCCAAAGCAATATTCATATTCAAAGCCCTTTACAAAGAGCTCATTAATCTCTCTGAACTGCCTCCCCCTTGAGGTGTCCACCACAATTACCCTGATTTTGCAGGAAGGGAAACTGAGGCAGAAAAGTGCCTTGTCCTGGACTGGAGGACAGTGTGACAGCCAGCACTAGTGCTCAGGATCTTTCCTATGAGAGAGCTGCCTGCACTTCTGATGGTAGGAAGCAGGTTGTTCTCAAATTTGATATTGAAACAGAGGTGCAAGGAGGCTCTCTCCAGCCCTGGAGAACCTGCACAGGGAACTGCTGAGCATTCCCATTGCCTGCAGCTGGCTGCTGTGGCCTTCAAGAAATCCTCTGCAGGTCTGCCTGGGTGGATCCTACCCTGGGAGGAGGCTGGAAAACTATGGACAGGTGAAAAATGTGCCATCTCTGAGTATATTGTGGCAAGGAAGCTTAAGCTTCCTTGGGGACTGTGGGGACTGACCCTCATGTCTTTCCCATCTCCATCCTAACAGTCAGGCTGAGCAGGCCACAGAGGGCACACTTTGTATAAGGATTCAGAGCATGAGACAGGCCAGGATCAGACCCAAGTGTTTCCAAAACATGCTCCCACGAAGACCATCCTCCACAGCCCTCTCACAGCAGCAGCACTGAGCCCTGATGGAACCAGTTTATCAGGAGTTTTAGTGTCAATGGTGCCCATGTCATTGTTAGCCCCTGCTCTGCTGCCAGGAAACTGAACATCACAACTGTGTTCAGAAGAGGAATGACTATTTCCAGCTTTGCAAGCATTCACTTCCTGTCACTTGGAGTTGAAATCAGGTGGCACTGAATTTGTGATTCAGGAAGGTCACTGGCTGAACAGGAACCCTTTGAAGAACAGGACCTGATTTAAAAAGAAATTACCTAAATATTAAAAATAAAGAAGTTAATGGAGGGCAGACATGAAAAAGTCAGTCTGAAGCTAAGACTTTCAGGAAGGTCTTGTTTCAAATTTAACACTTGCTATGTACAAAGGAAGGGAAAAGTCTTGGGACTGTGGCATCAATGTTGCCATGGCCACTAGAAGCACACAGGAAGACAAAATCTGCACTCTGTTAGCCCCTGGCTATAGTAACAAAGGTGGCAGGGGTGGCACGGGGATTCCCAGTGCTGTGGTACCTCCCTCAACCCCATTCAGCCCCAGCTGCAGACACTTCCCTGCTGTCCCTGCTGTCCCTGCTGTCCCTTCTGTCCCTGCTGCCCCTGCTGTCCCTGCTGTCCCTGCTGTCCCTGCTGCCCCTGCTGTCCTTGCTGTCCCTGCTGTCCCTGCTGCCCCTGCTGTCCCTGCTGTCCCTGCTGCCCCTGCTGTCCCTGCTGTCCCTGCTGGCCCTGCTGTCCCTGCTGCCCCTGCTGTCCCTGCTGCCCCTGCTGCCCCTGCTGCCCCTGCTGTCCTTGCTGTCCCTGCTGTCCCTGCTGTCCCTGCTGCCCCTGCTGCCCTGGCCACCCTCCTGCTGGCACCTCACTGCTCCCCCAGGAGCTCTGCAGAGCTCAGCCTGCCCTCAGCTCTGCACCCTGCTCCAGACAGAGGGACAGTGCAAGGGGGCCTGGCTTCATCCACATTGGCAAACAATGTCCTCAGGATGATTAGGAGGAAGTTAGAAAATTTATACAAGGTTCTGATAAAGATCTTGGATAAATATGTTCATATTGCTAAAAGATCCAAACCTAAGAGGTTTTTAATTAAAGACTGGGGCACTCAGAGCTATCCTACCAAAGAGGTAATAAAAATATTGACTAAATCACTAGCAAAGGCAACTGAAGCAAGGAGTTTAAATGATTTCCAGAGACGGTTGTCCAAGTGAAGGTTATGGTGAGAGAGCCAGCAGTGCAATTAAACCAAATGAGGTCAAGCATGTTGGGCCTTAAGGCCTCTGCCTGCTCCTCAGATTTCTTTTGTTCTTATAATTCAATTATAAAGACCCCCCCTCAAGAACCATTTAACTGTCTCGTAAACCAGTTTGTAAACTTTTTTATTTTTCTGTAAATTGTCTCCTAAAAGTGGCTTTCCTTATTTCAGGGAGCATGGAGTGTACATGGGTTTCACAGTGCCTTTTGTTCTTATTTGAGCATCACATGCCCATGGTGTTCATTCGGGCCAGGGCTCTCCCAAAGCATCCTCAGCCCATGCAAAGCATCCGTCACTGGAGGTGGTCACAGATAAAAACGATGTGATGAGGAGCTGGAACAACTGTGATCGTTCTGTCTCTCATTCCCTCTTGCTCCATCCTTCTCCCCCTACCCCAGCCTTTCTTTATCCTATTTCTGTGTGAGTCAGAAAGAGGGTAAGCTGTGTGTGTGCCTAATTTCCTGCCCACCAGGTTGTGTATCCCAACCCTTAACAACATAAACGAGAGGGAAGGCTTCTGGCCAGCAGATGCCTATGTAGATCCATTATCAGAGAATTAAACACCTTTAAGGTAAAGGGATTTTTTCTTTTTACACTTTTTTTCAATTATTTTTGGGTATAAATATAATTGTAGAATAGGGTTAGATGGAAGCTGGGGAGCATCCAAATGCAAAACTTCTGCAGACTGCAATTCTGCTGTTGACAGTGTTCACTGACCAGAAAGGAAGCTCACATAACGTGGTGATTTCATGGCACTGTGTCTCATGGTGCAATTTTTCCTGTTTAAAGATGCAAAACCCAGTTATTTACTCCTTCCAAGTAAGAGAGCTTTTGAAGTATGAAACCATTCCTGATTCATTTATAGGAAAAGGATAGAAGTCCTAAAGTGATTACAAATTCTTCTAAGCAACTTAAGCACGAAACTTCTGTTCAGATCATGGCTTTAGAAGGTCAAGGGTCTTGGGTTTCTGTTTGCATCATGAGGGGCTTTCACACCTTCATAAATCAAGCCCAGGGTATCTGTCTTTAAATGAGCCCCAAGTGAGAGCCTAAACCTCATACCTACAAGTGTCCCCTTGTAAAAATTCATATCCACAAGTGGCAGCATTTCTTCTGTCCTGTGAAATTCCAAGTGGCAGATCTCTGCTAGGAGATGAATTGAATGCTAGAAGTGACTGTTGTAGCAGGGAAGGAAATATTCATTCCTCCTACCTATTTCTATTTAATTACAGTTAAAACAGTTTGGTTGAGATATTGGAAGTAGGACTGACAGCTCTGCTTTCTCAGGAAGGTCCTGCAGAGATGGTGTGATCTGTTCCCTCATTGCACCTCAGCAGGAGCTGGGCAGCTCAATGGTCTGAAATCTGTCAGCCTTTGCTCTGTGGGTCTTCACAGACTGACCAGCCTCTGTTCCCAAAACTGTACAAAAGTGGGATTTCTAGTGGGGTGACTGCTCATCTCCTGGAGAGAGGAACACTGACCCTGTTAGCAGCAACAGTCAAATGACCACTGGTGTTAGAGATGAACTGGGAACTCTGTGACTGATCCCTCTTACAAGGTTAACATTTTCTTTCTCAGTTCATTAAAATCTTATGCCTCCTTCCCCAAAGGAAAGAAATGTCAATACATGAGAGAGGAAGATAAGTTAATGCTACATTCAGCTTGCAGAGCTAGAGATTTTGGAACTGCTGAGGTAAGATGCCTGTGCCCCTGCTAACTCAGCCACATTGCACACAGACTGTACAGCAGCCTTGTTTCACTGGTCATGTACATAGATTAATGCAACTACCTTTATCAAAATATATCCCAAAGTATTTCTTATTGTCACATGTCAAATTGTAGGTGAGGTCAATGATTGTACCATGGTGGCATCTGTATGTGGTCAGGGGGCTCAGTGCCCAGGACTGCAGCTCCCTTCAGCCATGGGACTTACTGAGTAAGAGAATGGAGTATTTGCAAGCCCAGTGGCACTTCCTGCATGGCAAAGGAGATTTTAGCTGAGAAAGTGCTTTTATTACTGTAAAAAATTAATGCAAAATGTCAAATATTTCACACCCAAGCCGATACTGGCAAAATGCCAGAAATATTCAGGTTTCGCTTGGGGTGTGAATATAGTTGATCATCTGTAATTCAAAAGCTTTTATTTCAAAGGAAAGAGACAGTGTGTTGCAATAGACTTTGTAGTGATAAATATCAACTGTGCCACTTCTCTCCCAAAAGGGATTTCCCACAGTTCTATAGTAATATACAGTTCAAAAGGCCATACTGAGATTTATAGAGCTATATATTCAAAAACTGGCATCCAAGGCACTTTGCTCAGCTAAAGTAGATTTGCCTTGCAGTGTTCACAGTTCTGCACACCCCAGGAAGCAGCCACAGGTCCAGGGTGCCAACAGGCCCGAGTGACTGGGGAATGTGTGGTGGTTGGGTCACTCCAATTTGTACAGGCAGTTAATCTAGAGAGTCCTCAATTGTGTGACCAGACACTCTGGAAGCTTTCAAATGTACTTGGCCAACACACCTGGTCAGGTTGCTGTAAATGGATAGAAATTAATTTAAATCAAGAGAGCTGGAGCAACTTAGGGCAGCAGTAAATTTAGTCCTCTCCATGCATCTATTATTATTATAAACTGATCAATTTTTCTTCACTATTCTATTCTTGTTTATTCTATTGTCTATTCTATTCTATTTAAAGCCTCATCCACATTCTAATCCACTGGTATAGCAATAGTTTTTCCTTGTGAATGTCCACTGAGTGCCCCAAAACACTTTCTCTGAAGACATAGGAAAATTAGATAAAATTACAATGATAACAACTTATAACTTGCCTGAATTCTCAGCTTCATATAACAAATATACATTGACCATTAGTTTTCTGCATATCCTCCACTGTTTAAAGATTTACAGATAAATGCAGTATGTGTCTACACCATTTACAGACTTTCCATCTAATTTTGACTGTCTGCCCTGAAGGGCCTTGAGGTGTGGGAATTAGGGAGCCATGTGGAAATGTTAGATTTGTTTAAATGGATGGGCAATAACTTTCAATAGCAAATATGTGAATTCAAGCATCTGTAAATAAAAGCACCTAGATTTTCAGTCTGTAGATTGTCAGACATTGGAACAACACACAGAAGAGCAACAGAAGTTTGGTTATTGGAGAACTTCACAAGAATTTCATACATAAAAGACAAGATATAAAACAGGACTGTATAGCATCTGACCCAAGAGCTTGTGCTGCCTGCCAAGAACTCTTTTTGACCCATCATGATGCTGAAGTAAACAGACCTCTCTGGACTGCCTTCTTGCCATAGTCCACAGCTGGGATGGCACCGAGCCTGCTGAGCACTGGCACACATGGAGATTTGGTTACTCCCAGCCATTTAATTAGCTGGAAATCAAGAATGATTTTTCCCCTTGGTTAGAAGCTGCATGGCATGAGGAGTTGACATCGATCCCAGACTGAACGTGTCTGCAAAAGGCACATATGGAAATAGGGGGTGGCTGCTCTGCTCAATTCAGCACTCGTGAGACTCGAGCCAGATTGCTGGATCTCGTCTGGACTCTGCAGGCTGAAAAGAGCAAAAGTGGGGAGGCAGAGAGAGAGAGAGGGAGAGATAAAGCACTAAGAGATTGAGAAAACATGACCTGAGAGGAAAATTTAGACCTGACGTTGTTATTTAGAATTTAGAAAAGTAATGAAGGAAGCTGCAAGACTCCAAAAACATAAATGGTGTTTCTATTTTATATTTATATTTTAAAATCATCAGTCTTTACAGCATAAGAGATAGTGGGCTAATTTATAGCAAAGGGTACCACGTTAAATAGTGGGGCTTCATTTCTGAGTGTCTGGATATTTGCTAAGGATAAACACAATCTCCTATTTCCAAATATATATCTTTATCTCCTGAAACTGGTAATGTCTTGGTTTCTAACATTATGAATTAAGCCTTTCATGAAAACTCCAAAGCAATGAGACAACTGATGTTTGAAACTGTGCTCAGAAAAAGACATTTTAGAGACGTGTGTCACCCTCAAACCCACAGTAAGCAATGCTTTATCTGCAGCTGGCAGAAAAATGAGATTATCTGATTATTTTGAGAGTGTCAGTGCTGTGCCATTCCACCTCTCATGTATCTATTGGCTGATCTATTCTGATTATGCCCCATCAGAATCACGACACCTTCTTTACAACACACACGTGGCACCACTTGAAAGATACACACTGATATTGGGAATAATGTGTAAAATGGTTATTATCATAAAATTGAGCTTACTCAATTTGCTTATTCATTTGCTCAGCAGCAAACATTGTAAAAAGTACTTTCAAAAAGTCTGTCTAACAGCTCTACTTTCACAGTGACTCTGAACATTTGAAGTTGGTAATTGAAATAAAAATGAAATTTCTTACAAAATTTACTTTACTAAAGAAGTTTGGCATTTTTATTCAATCTTTATTAAAAGCCATCCAGACAAATACCAAGAACCTAGCATTGCAGGATAAATCATATTGGGCACAGATGAGAAATGTGCAGAGATTAAAACCAATTTGCCACTGTTCCAGGCACTGAGGATGAAGCCTGGTCTAACTGAACTTGCAAGTAACAGGCCTCTGGATTTCAATGAGATAATAATTTGATCCATGCCATTGCTTCTGTCTCTTTCTTTGATATTCCCGTAATTGCCTCTTCTTCTTTAATCCAAAACAACTGAGATAGAAAGGAAAAGCCACATATGTTTTTATAAGAAAAGGGCAATACATAACATTAAAAAAATGTTTCATCAAAGGTGCAACCATTTAAAATGCAAAACAGAGATTAGAGAGGTGACAAATTCAAGATCTTAGTGTTTTTATTTAAGATCTTTCAAGTATTCATTTGCCAGGGATACTTGTTTAATTTTTTTAATGTATTCAGTTAGTCATATTCAGTTCTCTTTTATGTCTACTTCTCATGAATCACTTGACAGATGGACTTCTACAAGCACATCCCTTTGGGGAAAGTAAATTTTAAGTGATAATAGGAACATAAGACATGCCATCCTGGATCAGAGCAAAGGTCTATCTAGTCCATACCCTGGATCCATCAGTAGCCAAGAGCAGTATATTAGATTTTAACAGTAATAACTTTGATCTTTCAGTGAGTTTTAAGTTGGTGACTAAGCAGAAAATGAAAAGAGATCCCAAGAGCAGAACATTCCAAAACTCAGGGGAAAGAGGCAGCGAGGCCATGTCTGGCTGTGCAGGGAAGGTTTGTGTCTCACAGGGAGCGGTCCCAGGCTGGGCAGGCACAGCACAGGGCAAACGTGTGCAGTCCCAATGGCAGCCACTGGTTTTGCTCTGCTGCCAGCCAGGGACAATGGCTGGGGAACTGGCCAGCTGCTGGGAAAGTGGAAGTGTGTAATTAAACTCTAGCAACAGGAAGGAAACCTGGAGGGAAAAGAAAGGGCTGGAGGGGGAGCAATGCAGGACACCAGGAGCTCAGGGTGGGGACAGTTTGGTGCTGGCATGGGGAGTAGTTCTACCAAAAGGGATGGTCTGGGTTTGGGAACTTGGACTTGCACACAGTACCAATATTGGCAATGTCTAAAACCTGTTCTCTCATTTCCAGTGAGCTCCACTTGTTCCAGTGAGATTGTAGTTAAAAGTTTTCAAGATTTAGCTCATCTTTAATTGCTGCTGTCTCAGTTAAACTGCATCTGTGATAATAACAGCCCCCCTGGAGCCCCAACAGGAACTTAAACACACTGTGAGCAAATTAAATAATTGTGTAAATTGTAAAGTTTATACTTACTGGTTATTGCATTAAAAACTATATATAGAGCCCATACTTTTTATAACCTTTCTATTTTAGGAAATCTTATAAAAAAAGGTGTTTAGCCTGCCAAAAATCTGCATGGATCACTGGTAATTTGTTGATCGGCATAAGGTTCATTAAATCTATGCACTTCATTATCTGATTAATTCAGAGGCAGGTTTGTAATCAGTGATGAAATGTTTAAGATTCTACAGCTCTGGCCTCCACAACCTCCTGCAGCTCATTAGAAAAGCTAATCAGATAGAATTTTCCACCATGCTGTTTATTGTAGCCCTAATGGAAGACAATCACTTTAAAATTACACACTTAGCAGGTGATTTCTAAAAGCCATAAGCCATGGAAGCTCTGTTCTCCCTGGGCTCTTTGTCTTTCTTTAGTAGAGTAAGGTAAGCAATGGAGAATTGTGTTAGAATTTGGAGAGCTATTTTGCAATATAGAATACAATGTAAATGCTGCTGAAAAATTATTTGTTCTTACCACATTTCTTGTCACCTGGGAGCCCTTTCAGAGATCATGTTCAATGAGTTTGATTTAAAACTTAGATGGTTTCCTAGTTTGTGATTTGATTATTTGAAGCATTAAGAACTTTCTTCATGTCCTCTTATTTTGAGATGAATAGCATTAATTAACAAAGAACAACTTCTTGATCTTGGGGTTTCACAGATCAGTTATAGACACTCGTGCTGGAGTTTTCTGAAGTCACTGGTATGATCTGAAGGCAAATGATGACAAGGTTTAGTGATGAAAAACTAGACATTAAAGTGACTTAAAATGTAAAGTATCCTTACTTTTTTAATAATTGAATCTCTGGGGATTAAGAGAATAGATAGCAGAAGTTGACTGGCAATACTTCTGCCACTGCTCTGGTTTTCTGAAGGGGACTGGGGAATGCAGAAGGAACAGTCAACACCTGAGAAACGCTGCTATTGCACCTGTTATGGAGAAGATCCTTTAGGTGAAGCAAGTGTGAAGAATCACAGACTGGGAGCCAGCCCCAAGGTGGCAGAACAATTCCTCTGACTCACTCCACTGCTTTCTCCATCATGGGCACAAAATTCCACTTGTGGTTTGACTGTCATTTGTGGTACTCTCCTATTTTAACACGTGAAAGGATGGGCTTCCTGTGACTGGACAGGCACCCATGGAGACAGAGGCTGGAGGCAAATGTCCCCTTGCACATAGCCAGAACTGAACCCATTGCAGAATGGAGGATGCCATTCTGACTGGGGACACGCTTTGGGGCATGTAGGGGAAATACTTGACATAAGGATTTCTTTTCTTTGGTGATTTGTTGTAAGAAGATCCAATCTGAACTTTCCCTGCCACTCCATGTTCATCACATCTCTACCTACAGGCAATAAGGAGTAAAGGCACACCCACAGAACACCATGAAGAAGACAACTAATACGAATTCACCTTTTGCCAACCAGCATGTTCCAAATTTGCCAGCTTGAAGGGCTGGATCCTTCTTAGTGCATCTGTCTTCTTGTCACAGTCCTGACTTTGAATAAGCAGCAGGTTGCTAATGCCAGCTCTAAGTCCTCCTCCTGTGTGGATGTGACAGCTTAACAGTCGTGCTTGGGTCACAGGAGTGAAATGTGCTGTGCAGGAAAGGTCAGGGGTGAAAGTCATAGCAAAGTATATCCCCTTCAGTGGATGACTCCTCCTTTTTCTTGGTTAGAGCATCAGGTAGTTCGAAATACTGGAATTATAAAACTAGACTTGGGTTAATGTTATGTTATTCCACAGGATCTGCTCCATCAAACTGAGCTAAGAGTAGAGGAGAGAAGGGCACCCACCCGTGCGTCCAGCCTGTGTTGGCTTTGCTGTGAAAGAGCATTTCTTGCAGTGGGGCAGGCACGAGTGTGTGGGCTCCAGTTCCTGAGATTACCCTGTGGATTGTCCTGTGTGTGTGTCTGGCACAGCCACTCAGCCCCGGGCAATTTGCAGACCCTTGATCTCAACGGGCTCAACATATTGGTGGCAGGGGGAAGTGTCAAAGTATTTTAAGGACTGGAAAGCCTCTAGAGTTTCTTTCTAGCTTATATGTTATAGTAAGAAGAGCTGCAGTGTATCACACTGATGGAAAGCAAGTGTTTTGCTTTAAAAGTTCCTATTTCAGACCCCCTGAAGGCACAGCGGGGCCGTGAGGAGAGCAGGGCCGGGAGGGACTGGCCGGACGCGGAGGGCTCGTTCCCCGGGCTCTGCTGCCACCTAACGGTGTCCCCAGAGCCCCGGCAGCCTTGGACACCTCCCCTGCCCGCGCTCGGCCAGCAGCTCTTCCCTTCTCCCCTTTTCCTTCGGAGGACCGTCTCTGAGACAGCCCGCAGGAAGGAACAAGGAGCTTCATGCCAGCAGGAAGGTGGACGTTCCTGCACTCTGTGTCTCGCTGTAAAACCACCTGAGGCTCACAAATTGAAGATTTTAAAAGCACCCTGTAAATTACTGATAGGTCTTTAGGTACTCGGAGAGGCAGGCCAGAAGCCAGAGCAGATGCTGGGCAGTGTGATGTGGCCCACAAGTGTCCCCATCTAGGAGGGACAGACTGGCTTCTCCACACAAATCAGCAGAACCCACACGAGACCCTGTCACTTCACATCTGCAAAATCCCCTTCTCGTCAAAGACATTCATTCACGGGTTAACTGTGAAACTAAACACACTGCAAGGGCAAGGTAACTCTCCTTAGGCTTTACAGGTTTATCCTTCATTAAATAGTGGGCTTAAAAGCAAATGCTGAAAAAATGCAAGAAATATGTTGCATAAAGTAAGCCTGTATCACAAGAAAGCCATCTCCAACATCCACAATTGCAAAAACCAAGCACTAAACACATTTGTATCTCCAAACAAACAATGAGATAGAGACAAAACCAACAATGCTTTAAAAACCAGTAAACCTTCCACTGGTCTAAACAAATAATCATATTAAATAATGTTATTTAAAATTAAATATTTGAATGCTCACTTATTCTAAAATACTCCACATATAATTTAGCTGTGAGTCACCCTTTATACCATTCCATTGGAAGATCTTTCAGCATTAAGTGCCCTTGTTATCAGGTGATATACAAAATGTTCGCTGATGATGTGTGGATGGAGTAACTACTCCCACTGGTGCTGAGTTCTGCTGCTGCTGCTCGTGGTGAATGTGTCATTTCACACCTTGAGGTCACACTTTCACTTTTGCTCTTTGCTGAGGGTTGGGTTGCAGCTTTGGAGTACAGGCCAGTGCACCTCTGCCTCAGCACACCTTTCATTAGGGTGCACAGCATGTAAATAATTGCTGCTTGGCATCCAAGCGACCTCTGTTGAAACAGGATGATGCTCCTAAGTGTTAAGCATTTCGGAGCTATTTGGAAATCTCTCCCCACTAGGATCGTGTGCTGCCTCTAACAGGAATTTCCTTTTCATATTACACTTTGAAGTAGAATTTAGTAGGTCTGACTTTTTAAAATCCAAGTCTTCAATCACTGCTTGAGTCTTTGAGCTGACTCTGGCTAGAGAAACCACATTTAATATCTACACAGCCAGCACAAGTGGAGGCTCCCAGCCAACAACAATACTTCTTCCAAATTGTTTGACTGGAGTGAGATTTCTTGGATCAGGTACTGACACATGATTAAGGGGAATCTGTATCTGCTGGTCTATCAGCCAACACAATGACACAGATTCTTTTGTCAAGACCATCCCATTCTCCTCCATTGCTCATGCTTCTGCTGCAAAATCTCACTTCATGATCTGCATTCTGCAAGAGCTCACTTGGCTATGGAGGCTCAGTTGTCACCATGTCATCCTTTGAAACTTTTATCACATTAGAGGGATGTGCCACCTGTCAGCTCTCCCTCCAATCCACCATCCTCATCCAAGTCCCAAAAGCCACTTCTCCAGTATTTAGAGGACACTCACTTCAGGGTTCTCCTTAGGTCCATCAAAAAGGTCAGAGCCTTGTTGAGCTACAAATACCGTAAATTTTGCAGCCTATTGTCTTGGAGACTCTGGGATTAAGGAACACTTGTCTGTTACTGATTCCTGTGTCCCAGGGGCCTCATGTGAAAGAAGCCAAGACCTGATTGCCTCGAAAGTGGTCTCATGTCATACCTGGCTCCTTCTAACAGTTGCTGGGCAGTAGAAGCAGTTTAGTGTCCTTGTGCTTGTGCTGCTTTGCCTCCTTCCACACCTCCAGAGAGCCTCCCTCCCTCCCAGGCAGTTCTTATTTTGAAGAACACTCCATAGTCCCTCCAGGCCTTTAGGTCACTCTGGGAGTGATTGTCCCTGACTGTCACAGCTGCTCAGGGGTTTTTTCAGAGATAAATGGTCTTTTTCACTGTGATTTTCAGAGTTTCCAGCACCATGGGACCCTGTCTCTGGTTCAGGCTGATAGAAGCTAACGAAGCATGAATAGAAAGCAGTATAAACTTCATGGTATTATTGTTGTAATACTTTGTTCATTCCCTTCTCCATCTCTAGATCAGTTTCCATCATCAAAGGGGACTTACTGCATTTTTTTTTAATAAAGTTAAGAAACATTGCATTCAAGGGGAAAGGCATCTGTATAGGACAGAATCTCTTCAATAACATTCATGACACACAAAATGCAGGAGGAAGACAATAAGTTTATAATTCTATAATGGATACTTATCAGGTAGAACAAATGTCAGATGACAATCATCATACATAATTAATTGCTTTCCAATGCTTGTCATTAGAGATCTAAGAGACTGAAGAGACAAGAAAACCTACATGAAAACTTTAAATTGTTGGCCAGGAATAAAGGATGGAGAATTGTCAACAGTTAATTATGTCTTCTTCTTTTTTTAGCCATTTTTGATTTAACAATTTCAATGGAAAGGCATAAAATTATTTAAGGCATTATTGTTTTTAATCTCATTGTTTTATCTTTTACCTTGCTCCTAGAGATTAATTTTGCCCTTGTGGATTACAGGTCCCTCTGATGTATTTTCAAGGTATTAGAACCTACTTGAAATCTGAATTCAGTCTATATTCTGGAAACCATCATATCCAAGGAATCCTGAATATCCAGAGCATCCCACTGGACCAGAACAGAGGTCCAGCTGTCCTACCCCTCTCTCCCTGTCCATGGCAGTAGAGGATGCTTTATTTAGGTACCACCATGCAAGCCAACAGTCTGTTATCTCACACTTCAGGCATCCATAATTATGATGAGGCACCAATTGGAGATGTTAGATGATTATTCCATGCCTATTCCCTTTTTTAATCCATGTATAGACCTGTTACCCAGTTTGACTAGTTTCTTTTTGAACCTGCTGACTGCTGCCTTTACTGCAGCCTGTGGCAGGGAGTTCCAAACATTAATTAATGTGAGAAAAGGCCCTGTCTTTGGGCTGTTTGTAATGCCTGATCAGTCTCTGTGTGTGTACCTTCATTCCAGTCTGACAAATAACAGCTTCATATTCACCTTAGCCGCTGCCTTTATGGTTTCATAAGCCTTGATCATATTTTCTCAGCCTCCTCCCCTGCAGGTGGAAGAGCCCCAGCCACTTTCGTCTCTCTTAGTATGTCAGTGCTGCACTCTCTAGATCACCACATCTGCCCTTCTCTTTACCTCCCCTGGTTCTGTTGTGTGGTTCTGGTGATGCAGTGACCTGTCCCTCTTGTAAGCACAATGTGGGGGTACCAAGGTTTCATACAGCAACCAAATTATTCCTATTCTTTCCTCTTCCCTTCAGTTTTCATGAGGTATTTTTGTTTTCTTTCAGATGGCCATTTCATAACAGTAAAGTAGTCAAGAGAATTTTTTCTGAAGTTTTCAAGGGTTGGGCTCTTTGGCTCACTTGTTCACAAAGTCTGTTTGCACAATTTCTTTTTTAGAAGTGGAACAGTTATGTTGTTTAAAACAGTGGAAATGTGATAGAAAGTTATCTTTGGCAGAGGGTAGGTGTGAGTAAGTGGCATAAGTGTCCAATATTTTGAAGATATTACAGGATAAACACTAAAACCTGCATTCTGGACACTCTTAATTGTCAAGTAAAATAAGGGACACAACCTAGAAACCACACCAAAAGACAAGTTTAAAAAGGCAGAACCATCTTCCAAGCAATGTAACAAATGGCCTGGGTTTTGCTGCTGACAGAAGAGGTGTAATTGATGAAATTCTGTCTGAAAAGAAATTCCTGCTGCTTCTCCAGGATCCTGACTTAGTAACTGGCATCCAGATGAGATCCAGCACTGGGAGCATGACTGCAGCCCTTGGTCACCCACAAGACACATATGAGTGTTGGCACCATCAGATCTGCTCTGGACCCAGCCTGGACCAGGCACTGGAAGGATGCAGGGTACTGGCAGCAGGCGTGCAAAATGTGCCCAGTTCTGTGTAAACTTCTCAAACACTGCTGTAATAAACGATTTCAACATTAAATGCCAGTTTGTGAGGACAGCTACACTCAACACCAATTTCTTAAGAGCTGGCTGGGTTGTTGTTAGTTATAGTGTGGGTGGTATTTTTGTCTTGTTAAAGGAAATGCGGATTATCTTATAATTATCCCAGCTACATCTGACACTCTCTTACAAGCTGTAAATTCATGGATTAAAACTACAGATAGTAATTTCAGAAATCCCTGTGGTGCTTCTAGTACTCTCTGGTGTTTGGTGGCTCTGCCTCAATGCAGCTATAAATGAGGGCCTGGATAATTGTATTTTGGGGGAAAAATCTTTAAAGAATATGCGAAGACATATGGTAAGCTTGGAAAATTATGCAGTCAAATAAAGATGAGCTGAAGATATAAATAGAGTTTTGGCAAATAAAGAAATCAAGATAGTATCTAAAGCAGTTTTTCATATTTGTAGACATCTGGATAATCAGTTGTAAGAACTCTTCTTCCAAGTTACCATGGTATCAGATTTAGGTATTTCTACATTTCACAACCATAGAATCTGAACTAGCTCTTTTATCAGATGTCAGCATTTTTGAATCTTCATCCCCAGCATCCCACTCCAGCAGCACCTCAGGAATGCTCAGAGTCCTTGCAGCTCCTGGTTTCACACAAGCCATGCCTGCCTGGTGTGTGTAACCTCTCCACCCAGCCAGCACAGCTCGCTTTGCATCTCCCCACGAGGGTCTGCCTCTTTCACTTTCCTCTGACTCCATTTCCCCCAGTAAAATGAATGCAAAAATCTTTACATATCTAATAGGATAAAGCTATCATGATCATCAAATATATTTAGGAGCTATTTACAAACTATTTCATAATATGCATATGAAGTAAGTGAGGATTAAGGCGATTCCTGTAGGTGCTGTATAGCTTATTTCATTAACAAATGTTGACTGAGTTTTGTAGCAATAAGCACTATATTAATGCAAATATTGATTAGCAAATAGCTGATTTCAAGGACTAATTTTAAGATTATAATCCTGTGCTTCATAATTAAAAACTTCTGTTGCATTTTTACAAGTTTTTGAAAGCCTGTTATAATCACCACAACATTTCCTTTTTCAGGTTGTATGAGTCTATAAAGTTTATTTCAGAGCTTAGAACCTTGTTGGTGCCTTGTTCTGTAGAGTAAGTGTTAGATCAAGTGAGGACATGAACTGACACAAGGTGGGGGAAAGGGGAATTGAGGCCACACATCCAGCAGTCCTGGAGTGGTTCCTGAGAGCACTGGCTCGGTGGAGAATGTTTTAGGGAGCGAGCCAGGTACCTGAACACAGGCTGGGGGCACTTTAGATGTGAGTAACTCCTGTCCCGTGCCCCACCTGGCAGCCCTGTGGCCGGGACCCTGAGGACAGCGGCGCTGAGGCTGCAGCCTGCGGTCAGCTGGGGACGGTCGGAGCCGCGGAGCAGCTACGCTGGGAGCTCCATGACAGCGCTACAAAGTCTTGACCAGTACTGAGAGCAGATTTTCTCCTCTTCCACAGCACCTTTCCGTCAGAGCGGGCGGCGGGGCGCTGCAGGCGGCGGCGGCTGAGGCCGCACTGGGCTGCTCCAGGCGAGGCCAAGGGGCTCCCTCAGAGACCGCGGGGCTGGGGCTGGCTCTGTGGCCAGATGGCCCCTCGGAAAGCGCCTTTGGAGGGCTTGGAGACACAAACAAATAAAGGGTGTGAGGGGCTCTGAGGAGGGTACGGGCTTGTTGGAGAGAGCCTGTGGCTACAGCGGGTTGTCTCTTCCTCGCCCAGGAAGGTGGCACCGAATTTGGGGATCTCAGCAAGAGGGCACAGCAACACCTTCAGAGCCGAGCCGGGCCGGGC
>VZRX01009834.1:21763-53451 GCA_013398075.1 Notiomystis cincta | reverse complement strand
GGGGAAGCGCCCTCTCCTCCCTCCCTCCCTGCGGTGGGAGGTTCGCCGCTCCCCCGCGCTCGCCCCGGTGAGGAACCGTCCCCAGACGCCCAGGGATGAAATAATCTCGTTTTCGTTGTTTCGGAGAGTTACCTCTTCCTTGTATGAGTAAGAGGTTTATCGCACAAACGTGGAGCCGGGTTCAGAAGTTTCTTCATTCGCTGCGGACGTGGTAATATTTTTGTCTTCACTCTTACTTGTTCTGAACCGTGGATACTTGGAAATGGAAACTCGGCCCCATTTGAGCTTTAACCAAGGGCACGTATAGTTTATGATTAAATATCACTCGGGATTGTGTTTCTCGTTATTTTCCTTGAGGAGGAAGGTACCTCTTAGAAGGAAAATAGTAACTGTTGCCCCCAAAGCACACAAATCTGTGTTATGTGCCGTATATAATTACCAATTAACATCACAAACTGTAAGCAATGAGGTTTGCCTGGGACACACATACATAGTGACATAAAATTTATTCTTCTGTAAAACGCTTCGGCAGAGCCCCAGAGGATTTGCATGTGAAGTGCCTGTGAGGAAATCAATGAACTTTGCAGGCCAGTCCTGGGAAATGGAGGGGAAAAGGACCCCATAACTGCTGAGCAATGTTTCAGCCTTATTAAAAACCTACCCCTGTGGATTTGACAGATACTTGGGTGATTCTGTTAAACTTAATCCTTTAATACCAGTTTTACAGCTGGCTTCAAGGACGTGGACCCCCAGAAGGGCTGGGATTTCAGCAGGACATGTTCATGGCTTGTCCTGAAGTTGTATTTCCTTAACGGTGCAGATATCTAAATAATCATTAGAACTTGAGTATTTGGGGGGAAACCAGTAGCTCAGCAGTGCTTCTGTAATGCTCATTTTGTTGGTTTAAATCTTCTATGGAGCATTTAAAAATTAAATAGTAGATTCATTGTGTTCAGTGTGATTCATATATATTAAAAATCAGTAGGTATAAACCTTTAATTATCCCTGAGGGTCCTGGTGAGATGGAGTTCATTTTTTATTTTATTTTTGATAGCTCTATATTTTCTCAGGGCTTTAGGATCATAATCACTATGTCTGTTGCTTTATACTCAAATAAGGTTTCCCTTAATTTCAGATATAAAATTAAATGGTTGTTTACTATTTTTGTAAGGCAGTTTTTCTGCCTGTTCTGAAAAAATACATTGTTCAAAAGCACATCATTACTACTCTCGTAGGAATAATGTATTTTTACTTTTTTTTCTTTTAAATTTAAAATAGAAAATAAAAATCTGAAAGGCAAGAAAAATTGTTCTTAATATTTTCAGTGCCTCTTGCCTTTCAGTCCCCCTTCCCCTTTTCCTTGTACTTCTGAAACATTAGTTAGTACTTCAGTCTTTCACTAAATACAACAAAAAGGAGTTTTGATAACATGACCTTATTTTCTAGAAAATTGGTATGGCAGTTGTTTCTCAGAGAGAGTGGTGTGGGAATGAAGGAAACATTGATAACTTACCTTTCATATTTTCACTTTTGTTTTTATTGCCTGATATCTGTGGGTTGTTCGCGTTGTGTTTGGTTTTCGTGCAGTTCAAGAGCTGTGGGATGCTCTGTCCCACACCGTGCAGAGGCTGTTAAATCAGCAGCTCCCTCCCTTCCCTGGGGAGCCAAGGCGGCCCCGAAGGCTCTGGTTTCTGGTTCTGCCATTCATCTGGGCAGAACAAAGTGGAGCTCTCGTGGGGATGATGTCATCGGCATTGCTGCAGCACGGTGTGAAGGTCCAGACTCACTCGTGTGTCAGCCCCACGTTCACAGGTCCACTTTGATTTAAAGTCTTTCACCGTTGGACTCCTGCAACTGGGAAGTCTTTGGGGTGTCTTTGTCAGGGTCCTGGAATGATGAGTGATTATAACTAAAGGAAATAGGGTTTTTCCCTGTGTCAGTCAATTACCTTTAAAATAATTTAGGATAAGCATTAACTGTCTTTTTTTTGAGCTAAATAATCAAGCTTGTATTTGATAAATGAGACTAAACCTTAAACCTTTTATAGTTATATAAAATTAAGCAATTCCTGTTTCCTTAAGGTCTTGCCAACATTTTGAAGTACTGCATTTTTTCTGGACTCAAGTCATGCATCATAGTTACTCATATTAATCACCATGGCTCAAAGAGACTGGATGTAGTACATCTGTAATAACTCACTGTGTGCCTGGAGAAACCCAGGAGTGGTTTCCACTGCCCAAGTGGGAATGGATGCCCTTTTCCAGCTAGGGAAGCCATTTGCATCTTCAGTTCACAAACCTCTGTGTGAAACAAGCATTACAAATTTTGCCATTGTGCTTGGACTGTTCAGTTTTGAGCATGAATCCAAGTTATAAAGAGAACAAGATTGGCTTGCTATCTGAAGGTGTGTTTGAACAAGTCACATTCTTCAGGCCAAAGACCTTTTTTATGGCCTCTTTTTGCCAAGCTTTGTCCCATCAAATAGTGCCATCTAACTGAAGTCTTCTCCCCTGATTCACAGCAGCTCCGTGGAGGTGTGGCCTTCCAGGAGCACACCTAGCTTAGCAAAAATGTGAAATAAACATGGCTAATGACTCATATTCCAGTGACATCTGAGGTGGAGGTTTGATCTGTGAGCCACCATTACACCTCTTCAAGAGCCGTGGTTGTTGAACTCTGACTCCTCGTGCAGTGTGAGTGGTGGGAATGAAGCAGTTGAGCATGTGGTGCTGTGGACAGTCTCTCAGGGTTAAAACAGGCAAATGTGGAGTGATTATATTTAGGAGAGGTTGTAAGACTTCTCTTTGAAGGGGGTACTGGGCTTCATGGCCCTTTCCCATAGAAAGTAAATAGTCCCTGGGCATGTATGATGGGAAACACGAATCTCCAAGAGATGTGCCAGAGACTTCAAGGAAAGGCTTTGCTCAGTTGCCACCTACTGAAGTGAAAGAAGCTGTTCTCCGTGCTGGATGTGCAGCAGAATGCCGTGGGGAGAGTTGCAGAGGGAAGGCTCCTGTGGTGTGGGCACTCACAGTGCAGGGGCAGTAGTGTGGCACTGAGCTGCACCTCCCACACGGTGTCTGGGTGCCTTGGACAAGGCTCTGCTGCCCCAGCTGTGGAGCTGTGCCCTTCCATGGTGCCTGCCTGGGATGGAGCTCAGGTGTCTGTAAGATCCATGCTTTGGTTTCCTGGTTTTTAGATGTTCAAAAGTATCTTTAGCGTTAGAAATTGAAACTGATTTAAAAAGTAAATAACACGTCACATAGACAGTGAGATACATAGACAATTATTTTTATTTTATTGTTTTTACTCTGCTTCCATAGTTGCATAGTCAAACATTTATGCAACTGTTGAACTCCATGATAAAACACAAACATGGGACCACACCCAGGTAGGTGGCCTGCAATTTCCAGGATGCTGTGGTCCTGTAAACACTGTAGTGCTCCCAAATAAAGGGGTTTTAAACAACTCTGATACGTGAAAAATAATTCTAAATTGATCAAAACTTCAGTTCTTAGTATCCAGGGAAATATGGTTTTGAGCAACATATGATTGTCCTTAGGCAGAAGTGAGAATATTGATACATTTTCCCTTTTTGAAATTGAGAATTGACAAAAGGATTTTTAATCAAATTAAAATACTTTGCCAAAAAGAATTGCTCAGTCAATAAGATATGAGTATACAGGGTTGTAATGTTGCAGAGGAAACTTACTGCTGATTCTTAAAAGAACTAAATTCCGTTTCAGTTTTTTCGTTGGATTTGTGATGTTTTTGGGTGGGTTTTTTTGTGTGGCAGAATCAGATTTTAAGGTGTTTTATTAACACTTCTCCATACTGCAGATCCTGAAAGTGAAACTGGCCAGTTCCTGATCAGTGTTTTGGAACCTGTTTGACTCACAGGCATTTTTTAGAGAATGTATTCATAAACAGATAAATATAAGTTGTAGTAATGGTTTAGAGTTATTTCAGGAGAGTTTTGGGTTTACTTGTGTATTTAATAACATTCTGGGCTTGATGCAGGACTTCCTAAAGTCACTATGAGCTCTTACACTTATTCCCATATTCTGGAATTGTGCTCTTACAAGTATTTGCCTTCACTGCATTTTCCCATCTGGCTTGGGTTTTAGAGAAGTCCCAAAACTTGAAAGATGCATGGACAAAACAGTTGCAGGATTTTTAAAAGACTTGGCTATATTTTAAGCTGATACTGCTTTTCTTTCTACTTTCAAACATTTAATTTTTGATTTGAACAGCACAAATGATTACACAGTATTGAAAATAAAAATTTTTAACCTTTAATGATTATATATGAGAAGTAATATGTACTTTTATTACTACCTTCAGCATTATATACTTGAAGATCAGGTACCACCTCTGAAACAATGTTTTCTCCATTTTATGTGCTATGTATTTTGTTTGAACATTTCCAAATTACAAACATCCTCTCACAAGAGAGCCCCATGAACTAAGATTTTTCAGTTTTTCAAGTGCATAAACCAATGCAGCAAGGTCACATGCAAGGTTGATAAAAGAGTGGGGAATGAAGACTGATTGAAATTCTTACTGCAGTCACCTAACCTTTAGTTACGCTCCTCCTGTGCTCCTTTAATTATGTTACTTGACAAAATTAAGGGGTGGAGGACAAGAAAAGGAATTAATCTATTTACTGTCTGCCTAGACTCGTAAGTATTACTTTGAAATAAATATCTGGACTGTATCCTTTTACCTCATAGAGTAGATTTTGTCCCTTTGGAGTTGCTCAAGCCCATGTTAAATGTATTGTTAGCTTTTAATCTGTGCTGCTTTGAAAGTATTTAGTGGCTCATTCACTTTTTTAACAGTACTTTTATACTGCAGTTGTGTCTGCCTCCCTAGCCCTGAGGCAGTTAGATCTTTATTATGGGTTTTGGCAGTTGCCAGAAGAAGAAAACCAAAACAGCCTCCCCTCACACCCTTAAATTGTGACTGGTGAAGCTCCGAAAGCGCGGCTTGTGTGGTGTTACATTGCAGTCTGGGGACAGCAGTGGGGGAAAAGCTGTCTCTAAAGAGCTCCGCCACGGGGTGGATTCATTTGGAGTGACATACGAAGGCTGGAACAGACCTAGTATGAGAAAAGTAATTTCTGCTCTAAATTGCAATCTGTCTAAGCCCATAGTTGAGCTGCGTGCCCGGCTGAGGCGGCTTGATTGCCCCTGACCTGTGCAGCCTGGCGGCGTGTGAGGCACGGAGCGGCTTTAGCCCTGCCCTGCCCTGCCTGTGCCGCGCTCGGCTGGCAGCTCCTCCCGCAGCACAAGGGCACAGCACAGGCCTGACACACTCCAGCAATTTACCACGGCTTGGATTCTGGAAGTGGTTTCCTGCAAAGGCCTCACATGGTAGTTTAAAGAGAAAGATGGCCTGAATAATTTTTGTCTAGTTGTTTAGTGTCTCTGTACTGTTTAATTCCCTCTCTCATGTGGTCAACTTGAGGAAAAGTGAGAAACAATTTGCATATTTATTTTAAGCTTTTCATTGATTGCATACGAAGTTTTATAATTTTATAATCTCTGTATGGGATTATTGCATTTCTTAATTCAGCATCCACATTTTTAATCTGAATCTATCTATAAAATGTAGCTATTTAATTTTCCAGAAATATGAAGCCACGTTTTTCTAATTTGTTTTATTAGCCTAATAACATACCTGAATTATAGAGTCAGTCCTTAATTTTTTTGCATCTGGACAATTGTTCTCTGAGCCAGCAGCAGTACAATGCTATTGTCCAAACCTGGGACAAAAGCTCCTGCATGGAAGCTGCAGTCCCACTGGGCATAATGGGGGAGATTTCTCTCATATGCATAATGTTTTTAATACAGTAACTAGAAAATAGTCTAAACCCATTTTCCTTGCCTTGTTTTGGAGTAAAGGCACTTGTGATGATGCACATTTATTCATGCTTAAATACCTACTGCTTAATTAGCTTATTTTGTTCCCAATGTTTGATGTGTTACATCTAACACTGTAGAATGGAATTTATTCCTTTACTTTGCTGTGCAGTAGTGGTTTGCCAGGACTTCACAGTTCTGGATGAGATGGGAGTGAGCAGCAGAACTTAGTTGAGAGCTGAGTCCTCCCCTGACCCTGCTGGGGCAGAGTCTGCCCGGGATCTGCCTGGCTCTCCCTGAGCTGCTGCTTTGTGCAGGAGCACCCAAAGGCACTGAGGGGATTTGCACTCTGAGTGATGGTAAAGCACCTCTTAGAGCTGTGATCATAGAAGTTATCTTATTTTGAATAGTTTGGTTTGCTCTCTATCCCTGTAAATATGCTTCATGGGATTATTTGGGGGAGGTTATGTTTTCCTGCTTTAAGGAAATAGGATAATCCTCTTAGCTCTTTAAAAAAAACACCCAAAACTGTCTGTGACATTGCATAAATCGAGCAGCAGTGGAATTTGGGGATTAATCCATGGGTCTAGACTAAATAGTCAGAGTTAGTGTCATGAAGATAGTGTTAGGCATCAATTCAATATCCAAGCCTCCAAGGTTAAACCTCTGTGTTCAGAGCATGCTCTTGCTTTAGTGGGTGCAGTGGGTAGAAACATAAATGTTCCTTTTCTGATATGTGACTCTCATGATTTTTGTTTCACGTGCATTTGGAATTCTTGTTTTCCCTTTGGGTTTGAATTTTATCATGATGATGAATTTATGCAAGAGGTTACTGCAAGTATTAAATCTGCCAGTCAAATGCAGAAAGGTTTGATCCAAGATGAGCATTGAGCTGTTTTAGAAAACAAACCATGGACAGTGCAGCACTTGTAGCAGGAAAACTGATCTTTTTTGGTTTTCAGTGTGTAGTGCCTTTGCCTGTAATTGGTGGGTTTATCATAATTATATCCAGCCTAATTTTGCAAGATGCCTGCACCCAGTGCAGAGCTGAGCCCCGTCAGAGCACCCCAGTGCTGCTGTATAAGCAACATTTTTCCCAACCTATGCAGCCACCAGGCATGTGCTGCAGTTTTGAAAGCACTAGGAAACTTTTATATTTCACTGTGGATGACTTTTGAATTCGTATTTGGTTAAGTTCTCTTTAAAGATAAAATGGCAGAGTTCAACCACAAGGAACTGTAATTGTTGTGGGGGAAATAAAAGTGGAACCTTGAAGTGTTTCTTTTTAGATCTTATGAAATCCTCTAGGAAACAGTCCCTACACTAGGGCTTATACATCATTTTAAATACAAAAATGCTGAAACACTTATTTTGGTGATACCTGGTTCACTAACTGATTGAAAATAGTTTGGTGCAGAAAGATAACCTTGCTCAAGACTGACACAGCTTTAAACAGAGGAATCCTAATGTGTACTGTGAGCTTTGAGGTACTAAAGAGAGAGAAAGGTGACTCTTTTCAAGGCCTGTTTGCCTTAGATTGTTATTTTTCTGGGTTTGGATCAATTTAAGCTGTTCATGCAGGAATTTGTTAATTTTCACTTGAAATAATTGGCCTGTTCAGTGGTTTTATCCCAGTTTAAAACTATCATGAAACAGTTCTTCCAAATCACTGTTCTCCTTCAGACAAGTCCTAAGATGCATTTTATTTCTGCACCTTACAGTATTATCAATAGTCTGTGACCAAAGGCACTGATTTACATTTGAGATAAAAAACATTTTTAAATGTATTTTTTTAATACTTCTGCTTCATTGTGTCTATAATGATGTTAATAACAAGACATTTTTGTGTTTTCCTCACATATCAGAAAATAAGGGGTTTAATATCTCAGAGAATTTTACTTTTTACAGGTGCAAAATTTTATTTCTTATTTGTTTAGGTTGCCACTGCTAATTAAAGAAACCCACATTGACCTGTAAGCATTTGGAAAAATAAATGTGAACATCTTGCTTAATCCAGTTATTAACCTACACTTAACACTTTGCTTTGTTTTTCAGGAGCTTGAAGAAATCCGCAAATGTGGAATGAAAAACTTCCGTAATATCCAGGTTGATGAAGCTAATTTATTGACCTGGCAAGGGCTTATTGTTCCTGTGAGTATAGACTACTGCTTATGAGCTTTAAAATAAAATGGGGATCATTTGGATCTCATAAATCCACAGCTCAGTGGTGCTGCTGGTGACCATGAAATAATTCCTTATTGCAAGCCTGGTCTGACACATGGCTGGAGCTTGGTGATGGCACTGGGCTGCTGGGAGAGGTGTTGGGAGGAGGAAGCAAGTCAAGTTTGCTTTTACATTAAGCCTAAAGTACAAAATCGACATGATCATAGGAAAAAGAAAGGAAATATGAGATACTTTTACTCCTTAATATGTGTTTTCTTAATTTACTAGACTTATTACTAGGATAAAATTGAGTATTGGGAAAAATTGGATGCAAGGAAAAGGTTTGGATTTTCAGAAGTGATCTCTTTCAAAGAAAGTAGTGTCTTTATTTAAGCATTAGTGCCAAAATAAACCTATTTCACTTAATTTTTTTAAAAGCACTACAGTCTTCTAAGAGAATGTTTAATCAAAGTAGATAACCATTTTATTAGTCAAATAGAGAGGGATTTACTACTGAGGGGAAAGCAGGAAATGTGGTGTGTTGGGTTCTTGGTTGAAAGTCACTTGGATTTTCACCTCTTGTATTTCCCACTGCTGTGGGCCATGGCAGTGGGAAATGGTTGGCTTGTTCTGAGAGCTGGTTTTGGTCTGCAGCAATAGGGGATGGGGCCAGTGGGGCAGCAGTTGTGGTTCTCTGTGGGTGCTGCCAGAAAGCCTCCCCAGCCAGTGTCAGTCTGTCTTTTTATGGTGTGAGTAAGACTTTGAGACATCTCTGTAGCAGTGTCTCTGCCTCCTTACTCAGAGGCTGTTCTGGAGCTCACAGGGCACAGGCTGAGGTAATGGCTGGGCCTTTGCACTTTGAATGCTTTGGAATACATGAAGTTTACTGTTTACTTATGTGCCTGCAAGTGATTCCTTGGAGTGGCTGCCACTACTCCTGCAAACAAAGCAAGTGGGATCTGACACTGAAATTTGACAGAGCTGAGGAACAACTTGCTTTAATCAGCCACTTTGTGGTTCATGTGTAACAGTTTAGTGCTTTGATAGTACTTTGAAGCAGAATAAGGTTGGTAAATATGACTAATAAAGCAAACCACAAAAATGCTTGTTTATTCCTGTTAAGTTTAGGAATGTGGGGTGTACAGCAGCTATTTTTATCAGTTTCTGCTCGACAGAGGATGAGTGTGGTGTTTGTTTTGCAAAACTTCACAGCATCACAAGTGTTTAAATGTTGGTGCAGTGAGCTGTGCTCCAGACCTGCCTTTTGGTTTGTAATATGCCCTGTTACAGGGGAAATAGCCTCAAGTTCACTGCTGGTATAATTAAGGGAGAATGTTATGAAATTACACTTCCTGTAGTAATTTAAAATGTGTTGTTTGTGTTCAAAGAGTAGTATAAGTTTTTATTCTGAGGATATGCTGTAGATGTTTATGTGTTACTGTCTCTTTAGCTAGTTTTGGTACCAGAGTTGATAGCTTAAAAATGCAATACATGAGCTCATTGAAAGTTTAATTTTTTTTCTCTGTGTTTTTGCTTCACGTGTTGTGTTCTTGCTTAGGGTTTAAAGCCACACACTTCAGTAGGACTAACCAGTTACTGATTATTAAATGCCATAACTAGGCATTTCTTGGTCATCTGCTTAATGAAGGTGTGAAAGATAATGGTTATTATTTTTAATAGTGTTCATACAGAGTTACTGTGAAAGATAATGTAAAAGCGAACTTTAGAAGCTTGTTTGTAACATATTTTGTTCTTCAGAACAAATGTTAATTTTTAAGGGTGTTCACTCAATTGAGAAGCAAATTGAAAATACCTGGTCAACTTCTTTTCCTGTTCTAAATTGTAGAATGTAGTTTGTGTCCTGTGGATGGCCAAAGTACACTGTTTGTTTGATTTCAACATCAAAACAAAATGATGTAGCCCCGCCTCCTTGTTCATGTAGGAGGTACCAGTGGTGTTCCATGAATTCCATTTCACTTAATCAAAACTGCTGTTTGTGGACAAACTTCTGCAGAGCAGAAATACTCCAAGTGACTGCAACTTGTGTTTCAGAATTTAAAATTCAATTTCTCTTGTCAGTGTCAAAGCAAATACAACAAATGATTGGAAATTAATTGCTTTAATACTCTACTTACATCTTTGGTTCAATGTGTTGGTGAGGTGCAGTGAAGAAAGTGGATGTTTTTAAGGCAGGACACTTCCCATGTCAGTTCACTGAACATCCTCACAAGTATCAGCACAGGAGGGAGGCAAGAACAGTTGAACTGTGGGGGAAGAGAGCAGCGACTGCCCAAGTTGGCACCACCACCACAAGTTATTAGTTAAACTTCCAAAGCTTCTAGGATTGCTTGGGTAAAAAGTGATTTTAAAGCTGCTCTAGTTGCCTCTCCCCCTGGCAGAAACTGTGCTCTATTTCTTACAAACACACAATCAGATTCTCCACATGGATGAGCCTAAAATTAAATGTTTTCTGTTGACAAATATTTTAATAGAATGCTCCCCACCCCCAAGTATTGGTAAATTCTGGAGTGGAATTGATTGCAGGGAGTGGTCTGGTTGCTAATGAAGAATGTGTGTGATTATACTTTACACCAACTGGAAACTCTCATGCTTTGATTCTTGTTCCCAGAGTGTTTGGAAAGGCTTCATTCCATAGTTACTGTTTTCAGTGCAGAACAGTATTTTCATAGGCTTTAAGTGTAGCAATGGTTTATTTTTGTTCTGCCTCTTTTGTGTAGTATCTGAAGCAT
Organism: Notiomystis cincta; assembly: GCA_013398075.1. Classification (NCBI taxonomy): domain Eukaryota; kingdom Metazoa; phylum Chordata; class Aves; order Passeriformes; family Notiomystidae; genus Notiomystis; species Notiomystis cincta. The sequence continues at coordinate 42,674 of VZRX01009834.1, read as the reverse complement.
CAGTATCAATAGTCTAACAGGTTTTTCTAAGTGAAATTCTGGGCATTGTTTTTTCTGTTTCAGCATGAAGAACTGCTTTGCTCACTTCACAGTTCTCTCATCCTGCTCCTTCAAAACTGATCTGATAAGAGTGGGTGCTAAAACTGCACACAAATTCAGAATGTTCTCATCAGCAAACACAGTGAATATCTATCTTTAGTACCAATGAATGCTCAGCAGATTTTTGTGTAGTCAGCACAAAAACGTTCTCGAAACATTTAGGGAGATCTGACAAATCAAATTGCTTTGCTGTTCGTGCCGCCATGTTGTGAGACACAAAATAACTGTTCAGAAACCCATTTCCCTTGTCAGTCTTGCTGTTTGTGTCTTGGAAAGGGTTTACTATGTTTTTTGAAATACAAAGCTGGGAATAAAATTACTTACTAGAGAGGCCCTGGAGTTGGAAGTAAATGGAGTTGGATGCTTTCTTACCCATAGAAATGTCAGCTGGCTGTAGGACACTGGCAGCCTGCTTTTTCCAGGGTGGATGCAAATGTGCAGGTTGTATTGCCTCTCACATATTTTGATGTTTCCTGACACATAAACCTGGCAGTAGTGTTGGTAGAAAGTGCCTTTTGAAGAGGTCATTCAAGAGATCAAAAAATCCAAGTCTGTGCCATGCTGTCTTTCACTTGTGTCCATTAGCACATGCCACATCCTTGACATTCTGCCTTCTTGTTGCAGGACAATCCTCCATATGATAAAGGAGCTTTCAGAATTGAAATCAACTTCCCAGCAGAATATCCATTCAAACCTCCTAAGATTACATTTAAAACAAAGATCTATCACCCTAACATCGATGAAAAGGGGCAGGTTTGTCTGCCAGTAATTAGTGCTGAAAACTGGAAGCCAGCAACCAAAACTGACCAAGGTAGGACTCCATGTGGAGAAAGAACTGGGTATTGAGAAACTTTGTGCTGTGTTTGAATTTAAAACTAAGAATGTTTCACTTGTCAGCTTCTCGGGGCTCTGAGGGTTTATTCACTGCAAGGCTTGTGTCATGAATCACACGTGGTGAGCACAGAGCACGACTCTTGTGGAATCCCATTTTGTTACTGAAGTGGCATTTCCACTTCCAGGAAACCACAAAACTCTTCATGACTAAGGAGTTTATTAAGGAAATGTCCTCAACATACTTTAAAATTTTGCTGGTAGTTTGTGTGGGAGTTATTCTGTGTTTCTTTTTAAACAGTGACTTTAGAATCCAAAGGTATTTAGTAAATTCCTGGATGTTTGAAAGAAAGGGACTTAAACCTCAAGGCTTTGTATATTTTATAATCTGCCATGTGGTTCAGTGATTGGAACATAGGGCTTTAAATATGAAGGTAGTCATAAACAAAATCTGAAATAATATCACAGATTAACTTGTAGTTCTCACGAGATCATTGCTGTTGGGCTTGTGTAGAGTGTCTTTGATAATAACTGAAATATTGCAAGGAAAAAAGTTCTGTCAGGTTCTGTGGCAGACTGGAGTGTAATGTAAGTAGGGTTTTTTCCCATTGTTGCTTGCATTAGTTGTTGGGATGAGAATTTTGTGTTGTCTGGTAGGTAATGATTAGTTGGGTATTAAGCTTTTGTTATTATACATATAGAAAGCAAAAAAAACCACTTTTTTTAAAGAGTATTAATTCAAACAAGTAGCAGTTTAGGGCAGTGCTAGAGCTTCAGTGACCCTGAAGTATCTCGTTCCACAGAGGAAATACTTCTCTTCCAGGCTCTTCTTTAAGGTTGTTTTCACATGATCTGTGTTCCTGATAGGAAGCAATGCTATACTTAATATTTCTTCTTTCTGTGTACTCCTGCATGCTAATGAAAGTACTTCCAGTTGTGATCTTGCTCAAAGACAAAAGAGGAAAATTCCTGTAGTTGTTTTAGAAGAGGTGAAGCAGCTGAATGTTGGTGAAAATGGAGGTGGCAGCAAAAAGAACCTGTGAAATAGGATGGCCAAGATCTTAGATTTGTTGTAGATTTATCCCTGATTATACAGGATAAAGATCCTTGAGAGAGAGGAGATGGAAAGAACATGTGGAAGGTTTCTGTTAACATGGCCAAGACCTTAGATTTGTTGTAGATTTAGCCCTGATTATACAGGACAAAGATCCCTGGGAGAGAGGAGATGGAAAGAACATGTGGAAGGTTTCTGTTGACACCTGAGCAGCCTCTTGGCCCTATCAGCCTTTGCTATTTAACTAAAGGAATTAGATGTCTCTACCCAGCCTGAGAAACAAGCTGTCATTAGCTGGAACTACTGAAGCAATTGTTTGCATGCAGAAAATTGTCAGTGTCTCCCTGAGAAGTAGCAATTCCCTTTTTATCTGAGAGGGTGAATAAGAGCTGTGCTAAAATCAGAATTTGGAACCAATCCTGGGTATCAAAATGTTGCAGATCTCTCATGGTCTGCTTTGTTGTGGTCTTTTGTTTATCTTAACTCTTTCTTCAAGGAGTTGTTTTAGTGTTGACATCTGTTGTTACTACATGATTTTGTGAACCTGTGACAATGTTGCTATAACCCTGCCTAAATGTCTGTTCCTTTTTCTTCAGATTTCTTCTGCACTCTCAGCTTTTCTCAGTGAAATAATGTGACATTATTAGTACAGCATCAAAGTGATTGGCTTTGTTCACACAGGTGTCAAAAAGTGAAGAGATTAGGTTTATCATAAATCATTAATTTACCTTTTGCATACTAAATGTGCATCTTACTACTGTACTTTTTACTAATTTATGCTCAGTATTAAAACAGCTGTTATGCCAGGATAGTTTTCAAATGCTGTGGATATCGAGGCAGCTCCTTTTCTGGGAGGCCTGTTTTTTCTCACCTGCTACTGTTGTTAAGGTTATTGAACAGGCATTTTCTCTGTAGTGTTTCTGCATGCTTTGCTCAGTGACAAGGGATTGCCACTCAGTGTTTGTGCTGCTTTCATAAGCAGTCAGCAATGTGATGGCAATTGTTGTGAGGCCAGGACTGGTGAGTTACCCTGTAGGAAGCTGATAGCAATTCTACCTTACTTAGATAGTTTGTTGCAGTTTAAACTTGGATTTGTGGTAAGAAATGTTCCTGTTGAGCAGTTTAGAGACAAAGGTCAGATTTGAGCGTGGCTTTGAGTATTTGTTTTGAGGTTTGTTCCTGGGTGGAAGAGACTGAGAGTGATGCCCCAAACGAAGCCACTCCGGTGTTCCAGCGCCTGCAGGAGCGATCAGCATTGTATGAACTTGTGTTCCTGCCTGGGAACACCTTTGGGTGGTTGGGCAGTGGCTCCCCTGACCCTTGTGAGCTTCCACAGGCTGGGAGGATGTGTGTGAGGAAGATGTAGCAGTAAATGGCACTGTGGTGTGTGAGGTTCGCTGTGCAGTGTCGGGTGCAGTTCCATTTCCTGAAGAGTGACTTCTTCGGAAAGCGTCAGGGATACTGGTGACCTTGCTGTGAGCACCTTGCCACTCTCAGCCCTCTGTTTGCCCAGTGCATCTCTACTGGTGGCTGCCTTGGGCAGTTGAGAGTAAAGGGGAGACTTGGTGCTGTGCATAGGAGAAGTAAGAATCACAGGGAAATAAAGCTGGAAAAAAGGGTTTCCAGAAGAGGCTTGGCCACAGCTGCGTCACTGTGACAGGTGTTGGGAAATGCTTCATGGTGCAAATTCCATCTCTACCCAATCCCTTCAGGGAACTCGTCTGAGAACTTTGATTCTTTCTCAGCCATAGGAGAGGATTTTAGATGGGATGCCAATTACATGGGAAATCATTTGTAGTGCACTTTGGTCTCTATTCATGTTGATTTTGTTTACAAATACGATTTTCTGGTGTTCATTCATGGTCATTGAACTCAGTCTTGGCATATCACTGCAGCTTACTCACGCCCTGCGCTTGAAAAGGTCCGAGATTTATGGGGATGTATTTAAATGCAGTTAAAGCTCTTTTCTTGCAGGGGAATTTTGCTTACATTTTGATTTTGAAAAATTAACCATCTTAGTCTCTGACGGTATTTATACTTCTTTTGACAGTAATCCAGTCCCTCATAGCACTGGTGAATGATCCACAGCCCGAGCACCCCCTCCGGGCTGACCTAGCTGAAGAATACTCTAAGGACCGTAAAAAATTCTGTAAGAACGCTGAAGAGTTTACAAAGAAATATGGTGAAAAGCGACCAGTGGACTAAAATCTGACACAAGTGCTGTCAGCAACCTATGATAGAAGATCGGAGCAGTGCATTTGAGACACCCCGTAAAGCAGGACTCTATGGAAAATTGACAAGTGCCACCTTTCGGTGTGAACTTGTGGCTGTTACTAACTTTCTACAGTTTTCTTAATCAAAAGTGGGCTAGGTAACCTGTAAAGAAAGGATTAAAATTTAAGATGTTCTAGTTCTGCTTTCTTTGTTTAAAAATCACTGCTTCAATATACTTTAAAGTATGCTGTTTTCTTTTTCTTGTCAGAATTTATCAAAAATATCTTAGACTTATATTCTGCCCTTAAATTGAAAAGGTTGTGGCTGTCATTTCTTATTTTTCCTTGCAGTTCCCACTATCTTGAGTTCATTCATTGAATTTTAACCCCTCCTCAAAGTGATGTCTTAGGAAAAATATCCCAGTTCTGGCAGAAAATGATTGAGTGTTTGGCAGTTTCGTTTACTTTTCTTTCTGAATGTTGCACTGTGCTTTGTGGGACTTGTTGCAAGTTCCCCTGAACTTCAGTTTGTAACATAATAAACAAAACCCAACCCCACAAAACCAATCAGAAATAATGTCTGGGTCTGATGTAAATCTGGCCAATGTCTATTAAATGGGGAAACCCAAGTTTTTGTGTGCATCATTGAATTAGAATATGGCTTATGTTCTGCTTTTGGAAAACTTTGGAAAAAAAATCTGTAGCAAACAAGTAGTGGAATGTGATTGCAAACTTCCTTCACTTCTATCTTTAATACCTATGCAGAGTAGCAGGAAACATGCACAGAACAACATTGCAACCAGTCCAGGAGAGTTCCAGAAATTGGGGACCAAGAGGTACCAAAGTGACAAACTGTCTTTTGAGTTTAAAATCATTATTTTGGAAACGTAAATTTTGAATTCCAGAACTAAATGTGACAGCACTCGCTGTCCTCTCTGAACGCTTTCCCTCAGAATGCGTCAGGAGCTTGTGTGTTTGTGGCACAGCCCTTGAGCCGTTGCAGCCCCGACGCGGCTGCGAGGCCAGGCCTGGGCACTGAGCTCTGAGTGAGAGTGCTCGGCTGCTGCTGCCGCTGCCGTGTTCCAACACACGGGGCAGGGGATTTAGTGAGGTGCTGGGGCAGAGCCGTTCTCGGGCTGCCCCGGGGCACTCCTGCGCATGCTGAAGGAAGGGAGCCCTTTGTGTTCAGAGCTGAGCATCCTCTGCTGTGTCTCTGCTGCTTCTGCTGCCTTTCCCCCCAGCCCAGAGTGTGATCGTAGCTCCACAGTCAAACTGCCACACAGTCAACCTGCTGTCTCCCCTTCTGCAGCTGGGGTCTGCTACTGAGTGAATGGATTATTTCCAGAACTCCATCGGTATCTGGGAGCACATATCATTTTGATGTGCAGGAAGCTGAGTTAAAAACCCCTGATGCCTGGGTGGTTGCCTGTACTCCTAAATTCAGTTTTAATACAGCCTCTGCCTTTGGAACCTTTCAGAACTAGTGTGTCAAGCAGTAGGTCTCTCTTGGTTTTAATGTCTCGTGTATTTGCTATCTCCTCGTTCATCCCTCTCCTCTGGCTTTCATTTCCGATTTAGTGTAAACAATGACAGCCCAGTACCTCACCTCTGTTGAAAGTAAATTTTTTTATAAGTTAGGGAGCTAAGAAATTTTATGTTTAAGTGTTCTTAGACAGATTCTTTGGCAGGTAAATAAAGTTAAACCACATTCACCTTATTTACGGAAACTTGCATTTCCTAAGTGTTTTCAGGCTTGTGAGAGCACTATTACCAAATTTTCACATCTTTGTGTCTTCATTTGCAGAAAGTTGGTACTGATTTTGTTTCGTTCACGCTCACTCAGATTCATAATAAAATAATGCCAAATTATCTGTCAAACCGAAGTGTGTAACTTCTGCATCACCCGAGTCACTGTACCTTTGATCATGTCTGTTGGCATGGAAACTTACCATTCTCTAAATTTTATTTGAAACAAAACTGTAGCACTAGTTTGCTGCCCTCGTTGCTACTCAATAGTTACTCTGTGGTTGTAAAGCCTCTCAGGTCAAAGACTGCGCCTGTCTGCCCGGCTGTGATCGGATGCCGCGGGAAGGGACGGAAGGGCCGCGTGATTGCAGGGACTCCGGCAGGGCCGCACCAGCCGCTCCCGTCCCAGCTGCAGAGGTCACACGGAAGACAGATCTCACTATCAGTTCTCTTGGTGTGTTCTTCATAGTCCAATTGCTAAACTGTGAGACGCGTAAACAAAGTGCTGGCACGTGCCTGGGGCAGCCTCTGAACAAAGGGATCCGGCACCTGTGTGGCTGAAGGCTGAGGAGAAGAAATCCAAGCGCGAAGTCCTATGATAACTCAGGAAATCAAGCTCTTGTTCTCTCTGGTTCCCTAAGCCATGCTGAATTCTAAACGTGCAGTTGAACATCCACAATAAAAGCAGCGCACTGGTGAAACTACACCCAGGAGTACTGGTATAGGCTTTCTGCAAGTCCATTCTGCTACCCTAATAAAAATTGCTCTCAAAGGCTTTGTGGCATGGTTTTATTTTTGCAGAGGTCTGGGAGTTAACTGGGATTGTAGTAGTGTTTTAATTTGAACCTGGGTTGTCTTTAAAGCTTTCACAGAACCACTGAGAAATGTCCTCACCTCCCTATATTTTATGCAATTGAAAGGTTCCCTACTGAGTAGCCTTTTGGTAGTTCATTATTCATTTGTCTAATGAAATGGAAATTTGGGGGTTAATGCTCTTCATGGACAAATAAGGAATTTACAAAACCCTTTTTTTTGTTCAAGGTCCAGCACTCGGGTAAAGGCTGCCCTTAGGTCTTCAGTGCTCAGCTGCCAGGAAACGCATCCAAAATGCCACAGGTGTGTAACGTGCTGACGGGTGCGATCAGAGCCAATTCAGCGCTTAGAACACGGAGCAGTTTAAATGTTTATAATAAGGTTTAAAGGTGTCCACTGGAATGCGGTGACAGTTCCATACCCAATGGAGCCCTGCGTTCCGGCGGCGGCCGCAGTGCGGCCCGGCGGGCACCGGGTGGCGCTGGCGGGTGCGAGCGCTGCGGGCGCGGGTCTGTCCCTGTGCCCCCGGCAGCAGCGCCCGGAGCGGCTCCGGGGCAGGAGCATCCCCAGGGGGAACACCTGCCCTGCTCTCACCCGGCCCGGCTCAGACGTCTAAGGCATTTTCTATATAATCGGGAAAAATATTTTCTACAGCATCCTTGATGTTTTTCTTACTTGTACAGGACAAAAACTTGCCCAGATGTGTTATAGGAAAGGTCAGACAGTTCTCATTAATGATAGAAAGGGAGGCCCTTGTGGTGGTGAGGGAGCACACAGGTGAGTGGGTTTAGGTCACTCATCAGATGTAACTAAACCCAAAAGCCTCCTGAAGTTTTGCAATAGAAAAGGCCTGAGTTTATTTTTCATTTAAAAGAATGTTGATAATACTGACATTTTTAATATTAAAAAACATGGTTAACAAAACCAGTTATGTTAAATAGATCACTCTTGTGCAGAAAATGAGAATAAACAATCTAAAGTAATTTCTCCCCATGTCCTACAGGAATGACAGGGCTGCAGTTAAGAATGTATCAGCATTACTGGAGCTTGTTGGAGTTCGAATGCTCTGATGACAGGAATAAAAGGGACGAATACAGGGACCTTCTCCACTCGCAGCCGTGCTCGTGGCTGGCACAGCTCGTGGCTGTCCTGAGGGGCAGTGGGTGGTGCAGGACCAGTTGCTGCTGCTCTCATACACAGCAGTTACTGAAATAGCAGATGGGTCAACAGTTGCTGCTCCTGCAAAGTCATCCCAAAAATACGAAGCCTCTCCGAAAGGACTGCGGCTGGTGTTCCTTTCCTAGGGGGGCTTAATGCCAAGAGGCAACACAAACAGGCAGAGACAATTCCTGCCGGCTGAGGCGGCTCTGGGGAGGTGGCGCAGACCCCACCGGGCCACGTGTGACCCGGCTACTCCGGCCAGAGGAAGGCTCTGAGGGTGTCCCTGCACCCCTCTCCATCAGTGAGCAGGTACGAGTGGAGGGGCAGGGACTGGCTGCTTTCAGAAAACCAAATGCTGAAGGGTGTCCAGGCCTCCCACAGGCAATCTCTGCTGCGTGGCTGCTCCAAAGCAGCGCCTGCTCCCCAGCACATTTCTTGTTTGCTGTCAAGTCTGAAAGGAGAAATGACCAGACCCCTCAGGGTGCGGTGCTGCAGTGTCTCACAGCCAAGTGTGTCTCCGTGCTGCTCCTTTGCTGGCAGGAGCTGAGCCCTGGGAGCGTGTGTTGCACTGGGGTCGTGTGGAGGGGGTGTCACAGAAGGAGTTTGGCACATTCTGAGCAGACGTTGTGGCCTTAAAACTGGCAGCTGGGGCTCTGGGGCACTCCCTGGAGCTGCTCACAGGGTGGTGGTGTCCATTCCCAGGCTGCTCACAGCTCCTGTGAGCTGCACCAGGGCTTGTGACACTGATCCAGCTTCTCTGGACATTAGGGATGGATGGATGGATGGATGGATGGATGGATGGATGGATGGATGCTCATTTATTTAAAGATCTTTGAATGAACATAGCTGAATGTTCCTACTTTTGTAATGGCTCTGCAGCTCCGGCTTAATTAATGTCTGGAGTTCATGGAGGCGTTCCCAGGACTGTGAGAAGTCATCTGGTCCCTCCCCACAGCCACCGACGGGCGGGACACTGGGGTACCCTGGGTGCACCATGAGCTCGATCGTCACGGTGCGGCTCTGCGGCGCCTTGGCCGCGAGCTCCAGCACGGCGCTGTCGATGGCACTCCGGATGCTGCTGACAGACATGTTCCTGCCCATGGTGCTCAGGCCTATGTAAAGGTCTGGCCACCTGCAGCCAGAGGAGGGAACACTGCAATTAATGCTAAAGAGGTAGGTAGAAAACTGTGTCATGTCCGATGGATTAAGAGTCAAAATGTACCTAAAATTTAAGAAATTTAGAAAAGGGAGAGGAGGTTTTTAAAACTTTTTACTATAAACAAAAGTAAAACCAGAACTTTTTCTGATTGAAACCATGATCCTATTTCAAGCAGCAGTTCTGCAGGGACAGCAAGGCCCAGCACTGTTGCTGGGACAGTATTGACATGCAGCATGTCACAGCACACAGGGTCTTTGGCAGCTGTGAGCTTACAGGTGCATTTTATTTTCCAAAGGGAAGAGCAGCGATAAACTGAGGAATGCCACACTATCAAAGTAACTTCAGCCTGAATAACAACCCTCAGCTAAGTAGAAACAAAAGTGACTGAAATAACATGGCAATCACCCAACTAAAGAAGCTTTCTGCCAGAATGTATCAAAGAGCCATAATAACTGGACAAAATGTTACTGCTAGAGGACACCACCTACACGCTGTTTCTTGGTAGCTTCACACAATTCTTCCTTCTATTCTGGCTGCAAGTGTCAGTTCTAAGCGTGGCCTGGACGAGTCCAGGGGAGCTGAGCCAGTGCATGTGAGGGCAGAATGAGAATGTTTTTGGAAGAAATTGAGGCTGGAGTCTTTACCTGAATGATCACAGAAGAGCCCAGCTCAGCTCTTCTTGAGAAAGGAGAAATGCCAGCCTGCTGCTGGTGTTCAGAACAGCTGATACAAAAAAAATCCCCGGAAATAACATTTCCAGTGGACTGAGGAAGTAATGACATCTGCTCCAAAGGACAGGTGGCTGCAAGCGTCCCTAGTGAAAGGCCTTTAATCCATAAAACACTGTCTAAGCTTTTAAGAGAAAGATTTTATTGGGGAAAGGGCTGAGCTTTTTGGGTTTGGCCCCTGAGATGCAGGGCACTGACAAGGCTGTTTGCTTGCAGCAGTGATCACCAACTGTGGTACTGCCAGCTCTCAGAGCTTCTTGCTTCCCCTTAACAATTCTAATTAGTCTCTTTCCTGCTAGTTAAAACTCTTTCTCTACTACAACAAGAAGTCCTTGAAACTTTAGTTTAGTTCTTGAAAACTTTCCCTAGATAATACTTTTACAATTCCAGCACTGATGCAGCATTTCTCCTTACATTCCAGATGCCAGGGTGATGCATCTTTTACTAGAAAGGCTGAGAACATTCCCTGAAAAGAACATTCCCTTTCAAGTGGAAAGTGACTCATCTCTGTTCAAAGAAAACTGCCTAAGTCCTTGTGCCCCTAGCACTTTTGTGCTCCTCCTGAACCTCTCTTTAAGTCCTAAGAGGAAAGAGAAAGGTGGTGTTCCATTTTTGAAAGATACTATCGGGAACTGATAGAATCTTAATGTTTTACTACAAAAAAAGGATGAGTAATACCTGTCTTACCTTATTCCATGCTTTGTAAACACATCCACTGTGTTAAAAGAATCTTCTTCTACTCCCAGATAAAAGTCCATCAGGGATGGTGGAATCCAGTCACAGTTATGAAGGCCTGGCTCTATTGGGACACGTGTGTATTTAATCCCATATTCCTCTAACACCTCTGCAAATACATGCCTGACCTCTGTAAGTAAAACCAGAGACTGCAGTCAGGAGTTGGATAACCAGCTTCTCATGTCCCCTGCAAGCTCTTAGCACAGAGGCTTCTTTCCTTGCTGTGTTTAAGAAAATAAAATTCCATTTGGTTTATCTTTTGCTGAAATCCATCTGCATGGGAGTCACCTTCTCTACTGGAAACATTTCTCCCTGGCCTTCTGCTGTAGTTGCCCTGTCATTCTTCCTTTCAGCACTGAGCCTTTAGTCCAGCCCTCCTTCTAAGTGGGTGACTCTGGTCTTAGAGTGCACCAGACATGAACTGCACTGTCAGGAACAAGTTCTTCATCAAGTTCTTGTAGAGCCAGAGCAATGTTATCCAGAGGTAGTTAGTGCTGGAGTGGGGAAACCTGGATTCTTTTCTCACTCCATTTTCCATCTGGGTACCACTATAACTCTATTTACAAAACAAGGACAAAAGAACCTTGCTCATCTCTAAAGCTGAGACTCGCAGACAGGGACTGGGATGGGAACACAACAGACAGGATGAAGTTCTTGTAGCATCTGAAAGAGCCACCAGGTATTGCAAGCTCCAACATTCCAGTTTAAACTGGCCAGTCTGCTGCTGGTTTTGGTCTGCCTCCTTCAGTGTGGGTGAGAAGAGGGAATTAGGATGCTGAGGAGAATTACTGGTCCTTGGAAGAAAAGGGCCATTTGTGCCATTAATGCCCTGATGCTGCTATGGGAAGACTCCAGGACTCCAAGCAGAGAGTTTGGGTCTGGGCAGGACTGTGGGGTCAGGTGGGAATATTCAAACTGCAACTGCCAGCAGGTGTCTCAGGGTGGGGTTTATTGCCCATGCACTGAGCTGTGGCAGGAGGAGTCCCCTCCCAGCTGACTCTCTCATCCCTTGGTGCTGAGAGGATTTCCTTCTTACCTGGGAGAACATGGACATGCTGGTGCCCATCCATGTGAGGAGGTAGGTGACCTGTCAGCTCATGGAACAGCTCCACCTGGGCCTTTAGCTCCTGCTTCACCTGTGCAGCAGAAAAGGGTGAGAGCAAGACCTGGCAGAAGCTGAGAGCAGGGGAGTGATGGGCATGTTGGAGTTGAGACCTGGCTCTGGGAAGCACCAGGTGCTGTGGTTGTACAGAGATGCGAAGGACAGGGCTGCCCAGAGCCTCCCCTGGGCATGGGATTCTTTGTGGTACTGCTAATGGGGATGGGTATTTAGAACTGGGATGTTGTAAATACATAGGATATCTGAACACCCATTTCTGTTTAAAATGAATGCAGTTTGGATCACCTGAACATGTTCATCCTTGCTCATGAGGTAAAACCAGTCATCCCCCTAGAGAACCAAAACCTCTCCCAAGCTGATGAAGAGCCTGGTGCCTACTTGGGACTCTTCTGTCGTTTGCTCTTTACTGATCTCTAGATTCTTTGTAAATACCTGTTCCAATGCCCCTTCTACCTCCTCAGCTAAATAGTTAACAGTGTATACAGGCACTGAATCAGGGAGGAATGTGTTCTCAAAGGCTGCAGAGCCTTTGGCAGAATGAGGCCCAGGACCTAAAAGCCAGCTCAAGCTGCACAGGCAAGATTCCTCCCTCAGCCTACTCGCAGCTGGGATCAGGAAAAGGTCCTCAGCTGTTCTGTGCTGGGGTAAATGCAGGCTGATTTGGATCAGGAAGGCAAGTTGTACAGCTGTATGTGGCCTTCCCTTACCTCTGACATATTCAGGAGACCTTTTGATAGAGCTGTTCTGAATCCCATTTTTCCATGGAAGAATCCATCTTGGTTGAGCAGAGAAGAGTTGGTCTTGAGCACCTCACATACAGGGGAGCCCTCGGAGAGGTTGGCATGCAGGCCTATGGGGATGTTGTATCTGTAATGGAATGAAATAGCTGCTAAGCTTTGCACCTCCCTTACAGTGGTCAAAGAGGGGGAGTGTAAGTGTAAGAATAGACTGATCCTAGAGGTGCTGCTGCACTCATGGAGTACATCTTTGTATCTCTGCTCTGCCAGGAAGGATAGCAGAGTGACCCCAGAGCAGAACATCTCCAGGTAAGTATCCTGAGCACTCTGCCCAGGGCCAGCCTGTGAGTGCCCCAAACCCTGCTCCCACCCTGGCTCACAGCACGAGGTGTCTTGGGCTAAATGCTGTAACTGCACTCCAGTAACTGCAGTCACTGGGAACCCACTGAAAAATCCAGACCTTGCAGAATTTTCTAAAGCACTTCATTAGCCCTTGCTAGGTATCCCCTTGAGTTGTTCACCCTGTTCAAGATGATACATTTATGAGATATCTGAGTTTTACTTGATGTCTCCTAAAGCTGCCCTTAAGTAGAACCCAGTTATTTATTTATAAACAGTGCCCAAGGAAGCTGTTATGGCAACAGCACAGGATACAGGTGTAAATACTGTGTGAGTTTAGGGGTTTCCTGGACCCAGGGGCTGCAGCTGGAATCTGCAGCTGGAATTGCCTGCAGTGGCCAGGCTTCTGTCTACTGGAACAATCACTCAGAGAGTGACAGGGCTGAGCTGTACAGAGCAGCATCTCCCTGGCACAGCCAAAGAAGGACTAGTGCAAGGAGGCCCACAGTGAACACAGTGAAGTGTAGAGCCTTGCTAAGGAGTCACAGGGATATGATTGATTAAGCAGTTGCATTTTGTAACATTTAAAAAAAAAAAAAAGAACTATGGAGCTGGTGTGGCTGCAGAGCTCCCCTCAGCCACAGAGCTTAGCAGGGTGCTGGTGTTTTCTTCTTAGTCTGTGCTGTGGATTCCCCTACAATGAGAACAGGACTTGTGCGTGCTTGGATTTGTGCTGGGTCTCATTAGCATTTCTGGAAATCCTCACAATCAGTAGCCAAAATGATGCTTTGAAACTTTTTCCAAGACAGCCCCTGGCCTCTGGCTGACCCAGTGAGTAGATGACAGAACTGCAATGTTCCGTCTGTGCTGCCCAGTCTGAGTCATGGTGCAGTGAATTTCAAGGCAACAAGCCTGTGATCCTTTAAATCCTTCTGGGAACTTCTGCATGGAGCTGTTTAAACTAGGTGTGGTCTGTCCCTGGTACAGCCCTTATACCACAAGGAGAAAACAAAAACAACCTCCATTTAGGCAAAATGTGCAAAGCCGAGGTCTTCCCCTTCTGTCTGACATCTGAAGCTGGCTGGTGAAGCACCAGCTCACTGGAGACAGGACTGTGGATGGATTGGACCAAGTCAGAGTCATTCAGCTCCTTAGGCTTTGGCCCTTGCAGGACTAAAAGTCTTTTTTTCCTGGCTCTTCCATGTCTTGTGATCCAAGTAGATGGTGCAGTGAGCTGCTAGATACTACTGCTCAAAGACATAAATGTTAGGAGTTATGTTGTATGCACAGCTCTGGGGAGCAAAATGAGTCCAGTGTTTGATTAAGGAGCTTGAATGTTTAACAGAGCAAAACAGCTTGTGGAGAAAAAGGTCCTCTGGCTTTTCTGATCTGGTGACTTTTGTGCAGCAGGGCCTGATTGTTTCACTGATGATAAATGTTCATTGTGGCAGGGGCCTGAGCACATGCACACACCAACTCCTGGCTAATACAGAAGTGGAAGGTGTGTCACTGGGGTCACAGGCTGCAGGGCAGCACAGGAGGCAGCTACAGTGCAGAAGGGGTGCTGTGGCAGGAGGGCTTCCCCCAGCCTGTGACCTGCTGGGCACCCTGCACGAGCCCAAAGGCAGAGGGGAAGCCTGTGGTTTTGTTTTGGTTTTCTTTTAGAAGTCCACCCCAGATTCTTTTCGTGTCTCTGGGAAGCTCTTGACTACATCAGCTGGAGTATTATTTGTACCACAGCCAGTGCTGTTTGCAAGAAAAAAAGGATTCATGTGTTACCATGAATCAGCAGATGGACTTTTTCTGTTGAGTACTCTCTTTCTCATGTGTTGTGGGAGGGCAAGAAATGAACAGCTGAGCCTCTCAGTGTTGTCTCCCAGGAGCATCAAATGAACTGCCTCCAATTGTGCAATGCCTCAAATGCTGTGAGGGAGGCTATTTCCAGGAGAAGGCAAGTCCCTCTGACAGGTGTGGGACACCAAGGAGCCAAGGGCTGCACTGGGGAACATGAGAGCAGCTCCTTGCTGGAGCCAAACCCAGCCCCAGAGCTGGGGAATGTGCAGAATGTGGAAGTGCAGAGAGAGCTGGCCTTGTCCTCGGGTAAGAGGAGACCCTGAGTGTAACATTAGAGCATGTTTCAGAGCTTTGCCTAACACCAGCTGAATATCTTAATAGTTTTCTTGTGGAGTCAGTGCTGGTTTGACAGACTGTGCATGCTGAGGCGTCTGGAGAGGAATTGCTCATATTTAATGGCTCTGGGACACAGGCACTGCAAGCAAAACTCAAAATGCAGCACATGGGAAACTTGTTCAGAAATATTCATCTGTGGGAGGTGCACAGAGGAAGGCATGCAGGGAAGGTTGTAAGGGTATGGGGAGGAGGACAGCTCAGTGGGTACAGCAGAGTCCTACTGCAAGCTAGCAGGGAGACAAGTCAAGGTGCATGAATATCCTGAAAGGGCCCATTTTTCAGAGTGCATATGATTGTTTCTGCTACAGAAATGTACTTTGTAGTTGCCCATATCTTTCAAAAGACTGTAAAATATCTGCTGATTTATTGGCTGAAATGCTAAAGCAGAGACCAGCAGCTCAAGCAGCTTATATAGCATGTGATGCTGCCCTGGGACCAGAGCTCAGCTGTTGTGGGTTTGGCCTCATACCCACTCCTCTGCCCAAGCCCTTTCCAGATGGGACAGGGTGAGCCCTGCTGGTCACTGCTGGTCATGAACTGCTAATTCTCACATGAGATGAAAAATAAAAGGACTGGCAACAGTTTAGTTTCTGCATACAGCTACCATTGCCAAAACAAAATGATGTGAAGAATCTACTTGTTGTCTCTAAACCATTTTTGGTGATTTTTTTAAGCTGCAGTGACCCTTCCAGTCTCTTTGGAGAGGCCCCATCTGTGTTTGTAAGTCCGTCCCAGTGCCCCAGGGAATGCAGAGATGTGAAGCACGATTTAGCACAGGGGTTCAGTTCACTCCTGATAAAGCACAGTGGCTACAGGTGTGTGCTCCTACAGCAGGAGCAGCATTAGACTGAGCTGCCTGGGAACTTGTGGAGAAAGAGGTTCAGGTCACTGAGCTTAATCCACTAGGGAGCTGTTTGACTGAAAGTTGGCTGTTATCTCTGTGGTTCTCTTCTCAGCATCCCCTGTAAGGGGGTGGGGGTGGAAGGAGAGGCTTGTGCTGGAGGAAGTATCCTTACAAGTGCTAGAAGGGGCAAGAAGGAATTCACCCTGGAAAGATTTCAGTCAGCAAGCCCAGTCCAGTTACCAAAGAGAGGAAAAACAGTCAGTTAAACTGCTTAAACTGCTTCCTTTTCAAGTAGTTGCTAATCCCTGGCAGCAAAGGGACCCTGGAGATGGTTACCACACTGAGTCACTCTGAGGTTGGTGGATGAGTAACAGTGTCCTGGGTCCTGCCTGGCCATGCCATGGGACTCTGTGTATTCCTGGGAGCAGTTGCAGTGGCTATGGGAATTACAAGATTTGCCAAGCACAGCAACTGCCTTGCTGAAGGCTGCATGCTCTAGCATAAGCATGGCACTTTACTCTTTCCCTTGCTGGGTAAACAGATCCCACCTTCAACATCCTATTTGTATCATCCAGGAGACTGCTGATCATCAGGTTTCAGCCCAAGTGTGACCTAAGTCAGAGCCTCATGTAAATATCTGAATCTAAACATCCCACTTCAGTGAACACCCAAGTGTCTGAAGCCAGATAAAGTAAGGCTTTGAGCAAAAATTAGTTTCCTCATGTTGGCATTTGCATTCTTCCTCACATACAGTTCCACCATTCAGTAATACCTGTCTTTCATCAAACAACATCTTTTCTTGCTCTATTACTGCTAAGAACCTATTTCTTCTGCCAGAAATGCTCTGAAGCCTCTGCAGTGTTAAGAGCTGGTGCTGTAACGTAGCTTAGGGACCCAAGTTTCTGTTGTAATTACATCTTTGGATCAAGTGCAGCTCCTGTGTCTGTAGCCTGACGTCAGCAAAATGTGCTGTTGCCAGTAAAGTCAATATGATCTGGGATTCTAGTGTGAGGCTTCAGATTGGGTACCACCCCTATCCAAACAATTCAGCGGTGGAACTGTCTGCTGTGTGATTAACAGTCACATAAAAGGGTGATGAGAAAGCACAGGAGATTTCTATAAATTAGTCAGATGTTGACTGGGAGGGTCAGAATGAAGTCACAATTTACACACGCATTTTGCAATTAGTGTTGATGGGAAAGGAAGTGAAAACATAGAGAGCAATTAAATGTGGCTTTGTTAGATTCTTCTGTTAAATGTACCCAGATGTTGTGGGGGCTTCAGCTGATGTTCAGTTATTTAAACTGCAAAAAAACACCCAGGAAGACTGAGGTTGTGTTCTAAAATATGACATTCTTCATAAGCTCTTTGGACACAAAGAAATGGAAAAAGGTCCTAAGGCTCAGTGACAACTGAGCTGTTTCATCTTAAGGGGAGGGGTGCAGGGATATGGCAGCAAACTCTCTTAGGTGTCTTTATTTCTATCTCCATATTTCTAAGGAAAAATTAAGGCATCTCTTAATTTCAGGTTATAAAATAACCCTTCCAGTTTCTGGGAAAGGCTCTGGAATAATCACCAGGAAGTCTGGCTGACTTCAAGGTAGGGCCTGTTAAGTTGAAAATTGAGAATATATTATATGGATAAGCAGGAAATCACAGTCAGTCGAGGCCCCATAAAGAGAAAAGTTTTGAGTTACTGAAAAAAACCCTCAACCCACAATGGCAGTCTGTTCTCCCACCTGCTGCTCTGGTTATGTTCTGCTCTGGCAGATGCTATCAATAGGTTTGTCATTTGGTGATGGATCAGGCCTCTGCTGAAACTTCTCTGTTGTCAGAAAGGAGTGTGCCCCTTCTTTCAGCCCAGTTGTGACAGTGAATGAGGAAAGCCCAAGGTCCTGAGCCTGAATGTTAAGGAAGGTCTATTTTCTACTCCTTGGTTCTGCTGTTCTGCAGTTGGCTTGTGTTAGAGCTGATACAAAGATCTGCTGACTGTCATCACATGTCTGCCAAGGCTTCTAATCAAGACTCAGGGCAACAGATGGCATACCCAGAAACTACAGAATTACTGTGAGAATGAAAGGAAGAAAGAAATTTCAGAGGAACTGTGTTCCTTTCTGAAGGATGCTGAGTCCTAATACTGTAGGGCAGCATGACATGCTTAGGAAGGAAAAGTTGTCTACTCATTAATTAGCTCTGCCTGTGTCCAATTAACTGAAAACCAGGTGGGGAATGAAAGCTTATGACTTGTAATGACAAGCAATCATGTTATAGACAGTTTATCAAGCAGTCATAGAAGCACTCCATCACTCTGACAATTCTGGCACCATGTGCGTGAAAGACCAAATTCCACAGCACTGGAATGTGCCTCAGGAAAGGACAAGCTACTTGCTTCAAGCCTCTTCTCTCAGCTGTGGACAGATCCACTCTTCCTGCTACACCACTGGTCAAGGCTGAATAGGGGAAGACAAACATGTGGAGAAAAAAAACCCAGCAGAATTTCATCCCATAAAATAAAAGCCCTCAATATTTACAGTGGGATGGGAGATAACACAGAGCAGGGGAAAGAAGGAATAATACTGGCAAGGCAGTCAAGCAAGTGATACTCTCCCATTTTGCACCACAAGATGAGGAGGACTCAATGACATTTCTAACAAGTCTGACCTATTTGTCATTTGTGTAGAAAGAATTTGTAACATGAACAAATATCTCAGGGGTGACACAGGGGTCTGTTTACACACACAGGTGCCAATTAGCAGCAGCTGAAGCTGGACTTACATTAGAACATGAGGAACACTCTTCTCCACACCTACTAATGCTCCCCCCATGTCTGGGTAGGGCTGAATACACCTGCAGGGAGTTACACAAATGAGGAACTGTAGAACCTGGGCTGTTGATCTTCAGAGCTGGCAGTTGTTCCCAAAGTCACCTGCTTATATGCTCAGAAATAGATTTAAATCCATTTCATTCACAGTGACAATTCAAAATTACATTCACCCCCACCCCATCCCCCCCTAAAAAATCAAATAGTAGCAGCAAGCTGCAGCCTCTGCTGTCCCCTGCCTTCCAATCTAGCTTTTCACACTCACATCAGCTGCCAGCACAAGTGTCATGACCTGGATTCAAAGATGCTTTTTAAACCCCTGATTACATGGCCTACTTCCTGGCTATGGAAATGAGGCCAGGTGGATTCTATTTTAAAAGCCTGCTAAAGACCGTGGCTAAAATAGCTGACAACGTTACCAGACCACTGGGGCTTAAAGGGTTTCACAGTGCCTCTGTGTCTGAGAGATGTGCTGGCTTTATCTCTGTGTTATGTTTCATTTACTAATAGGATTTTAGGAATCTTACTGGTGTCAAGCCTCTCCCTTTCTCATTCCCAGACAGTTCCTCCCCCAATGTTTGTGTGGAATCTGTAGCCTTTTTACAGATCAGTTTGCCACTAACACCACACCTTGGCTTTCCTCCACTACCCTACACCAAAGAAGCTACAAGCAATTTCCACATACCCCTAAACCCACAGCAAATCGAGGAGACATGCTCAATGAGAACAAGGACAGCAGGACTCTTGGGAAACTCTCCCCCACAGCAGCTGCATTTGAAACATAAAGTCTCAGTTTATTTAGTAGCAGTACAGCTCCTTTCCTTTTCTGCTTTCCTAAACTGTTTCTCAACTCTTATGTTCTCTCTTTCAGGACACACTCCTGCTTCCAAGTGCCTGCCCACACCAGAGCTGAAGCTTTAGCTGGGTTTTACCTCCTAAATACAAATAATGCTTCCTATTAAAGGATTTGTTGGACTAGTCCATGAGACTGCCACATAGCATTTGATCTGCTGCAGAGCCAATTGTGCCAGCAGCCTCTGAAGCTGGTGAAGAAGTAAAGGTGGTAGGTACAAGGTCCCTTTCTTTATGTTTGCATTTTTTACAGATGTATTTATTAAGCCTAGAATTAATAGAAGTATTGATGTGCTTTTTAAAAAATGTTTATGGGGTGGGGAGAAAAAAAAACAAACAAGTTTTCCACTACCCAGATCTATAAATAAGCATTGCAGGATCACACCTTTCCCTGATTCTGCAATGAGCCTGGCTGACCTTGTGTTCAGCCTGGGTAAAATGGATCAAATTAAATGAGATTCAAAGACTTGTGCATTTATGCTCTAATAGTTTTAGGGGTAGCAGATTAGTCTGAGTGTCTAATGTGCACTTTCATTCTGATGATGCATCTTCTAGAAGTGTGGAAGGAGAAAGTCTAACAAATCCCAATTCTACTAGTCAAATAGTGTAAGTGGCTTCCTCTCCTGAGGGGGAAAAAAGGTGCAGTGGCTAATACTAGAAAAAGACCATCACTGGTATTGATTGGCAGATCACTAGTTTTACTCTGAAGAGTCTTAGTAAATGTGTATGAATACAATTTTCTTATACCAACCTGAGCTATGATACAGCGTTTATTCTGGGGCTACAAAATACTACATTTTCCAGGTTTGGTTTTTCGTGGAGGTTTGTCCACAAAGGAGCTAAAGAAAGTAGCTTACCTCCTTGCCAGCTTGGCTGCATCTGCTGCAGCACTTCCGTTGACTAGAAGGGACACGTTAGATATCGCACCAGCCAGGAAACAGTCCACAATGCCTTGGTTTCTCCGAGGACAATAGCCAAAGTCATCTCCAGTTACTATTAGCTTCACCTGAACCATGCTTAGATGTCATCCCTGGCAAAAAAGTAAAAGGAGGTTAAATCGGAACACTCGGCAGGCTGCAGATCACAGGCAAACAGGAAAAGACAGGCTTACCGGGGGCGAACCCGATCGTGACTCAGCCCCTGACTAACTCCTCCTGCTCCACCTCAGCCCGCCGCTGTCTCGCAGCTCGCACAGTGGCCGGATTTGCGTGCAGCCGCCGGGCTCACACCATCCCTGCCCGAGAGCACCAGCGCTGCCCTCCCCTGAGGGGACCGACCTGCGGTGCACTGTGTGCCTCTGGGATGAGGAGCGTGCGAAAGGTCAGGGACTTGGAGGGATGATTTAATCGATCGAGGGTGCGCCAGAGGGTCAAATTCCATTCCCGGGCACACCCTCGCCCGCGGTGCCGGACAAAAGGCACGGGTGCGGATCACCTGAGGCAGCCCCGCAGCCGTGACGTCTTCGCGGC
>VZRX01009834.1:265-14053 GCA_013398075.1 Notiomystis cincta | reverse complement strand
CGGCGCCAGGCGCCGTGACTTGCGGCTCGGTGCTGAAACTGCTCAACACTCGCCACAGCGTGCGGCTCCACTCGCACGAGGTCAAGTACGGCTCCGGTGAGCAGGGCCCCGCCGGGGAGCTGGAAGATGGCGGGGCACGGGCTGTGAGGGGGGCGAGGAAGCGGTGCCTGGCAGGGNAGCAATACTAATGTGCTTTCTAAATCATCCTATAATATCAAGTGCAGTGTTTCGGTTCTTTGCTGTTGCAAGGACAAAATACCATTATTACAAAGATTTAAGTCTCAAGACAGGAGCCCTTCTACCTGTTTCCTTGCCACTAAGAAGATCAAAATCTTTTGCTCTTTTGAACTACTTTACATTCTTTACAGTTTTATGTGGAACTCACACAAGGCTGTGATGTGGTACATGGGTGAATCTAATGAGCAGTTTCAGAGGCAAAAGAACCATGTAGGAGTTCAAGTGTCCTTTGTCTATGGCTGCCTCTTATTGAGAATTTTTTTTTTGGGGGGGTGTATTTCTTCAGTTTGCAAAACTATACAATAAAGGACAGTATGTATGTTAATTAATGCAGGTGGTTTTTTCTATAGAATAGAGCTTAATAATCTCTTTGCTAGAGACTGAAGCACAGAAGGTGAATTTTGGGATCCAGAAGCAAAGATGTTATGTTATTGCTACTGCTTAATGTTACAGCAACCATTGTTAGTTCTTCTTTGTGCCCTATAATTAGAAGGTCTAATATAATCCAGAAATTACTGGAGCCGTAATGTATTATCATCCAAGTCACTTCACAAACATGAATTACCCCTTTGTTTTTCAACACTGTGTTACTTTTCTCTGTAAATCCCCCAAATGGGTAGGTATTTACTCCATCCTAAGAGCCAGAACTGCAGGGAGGAGCAGACCTAAATGTGCCGCCTGCCTGCTCTGAGCTAGAAGCGGCCTGAACGGACCAGCAGGGGCGGATTGACCTGACAGCGCCAACTGCGGCTCCCCGAGGCTGTGTCCGAACACTGCCCTACCCGGGCTGTGGCCTCAGAGCCGCTTTGTGTCTGACACCGCTCTCGCTCTAAGGACATTTGTCCTCCCCTGGCTTTGATGACAACTGACCCACAGCACGTTTTCCCCCAAGGCCCTTTAACAACCCCTCAGCCTGAGCTGGCTATAATTTCTCCTACAGCCCAGACCACGTTAGACGAGAGGGCAGCAGTGACAGACCTGGCCTCTGCTCCCACGTTCTCAGCAAGGGCAAACTGCGGAGTCGTGCCGGCGCTGCCCCGGGGGTGCCCGGCAGCCGGAGGTGACACCGGGGCGGGCCCGGGGGCGACGCTGCCCCGAGCCGGCCCCGTGAGGGAGCGGCGCCTGCAGTTCTCCTTCGCGTCCTCCCCTGAGGGCCGCCACGCCGCGGGCTCTGATTGGTCGCTGCCTTCCTTGCCGGTTCGCCGTAGCCCAATGGGCGCGCGCGGCGGCGCGCGGGGCGGGCGGGGATTGGCNAAATGGCGGAGGTGGGCAGGCAGTGAGGGTGGTGGGTAAGGTGAGGGAAGCTGGAGCTTCCCGAGCTTCGTGTCCTTGGTGCAGAGGGAAGCAGCAGCTCAGGGCTGGGGTGTAGAGGTGTTCTGGAGACATGGCAGGGACAGGAGGATGCTGAGGCCTGTGGGACAGGAAGACGTGTCAGCTGTGCTGTGGGCCTTGGAGTTGGGATGTGACAGGGGTGCTTTGCCCTCGTCCCTGAGGTAAACCCTGTTCAGTGTCAGGGGCCTCAGCAGTACCTTCCCAGTGTTTTTCTGGCAACGAGGGTGTTGGTCTGTCGGGGGACACAAAGACCTTGGTAGTATTTTTGATAAAGATGGGACGGTGTGAATAGTACCTGTCATGGATCAGATTTTTTTTTTCATGTGTGTTTGCCATGAATTTTGACCGTTTGCATCTGCTAACACACGCTGTATTTCACTGCTTCCATTTGAAAGGTTATTTGGTACCTGCATTCCCTTTGCAGTTGGCAAATGGACTGTGAGAATTAAGCATCTCGTAAACATGAAGGCATGACAACATTAAAGCAAATTTCTGTAATTCTCTCATGTCTTTTTGAACTGGGGAAGCGGGATAAGTCTTGTGTCATTTAATTCTATTCCAACAGGAAGTGGGCAGCAGTCAGTGACAGGAGTTGAAGCTTCAGATGATGCCAACAGCTACTGGCGGATCCGTGGGAAGAGTGACAGCAGCTGCCAGCGTGGGACACCAGTGAAATGTGGGCAAGCCATACGACTCACCCACGTCAACACGGGGAAAAATCTGCACACTCATCACTTCCCATCACCACTCTCCAATAACCAAGTGAGTTGGTTTCAGTCTTAAGCTTTTGTGTAAGCAGTGCATGCTAGTGACAATAGTCTCCCCAGTTACTCGTGGTTTTGGAGAATCAGGCTTGGGTACCAGCTGCCAGAAGCAGTATGTCTGTGCATATCAAGTATATGCTTTTCTGCATCTTGAAAAGATGTATTTCAGTTCTTGACAGAGGTAAAATTTAGTAGTGCCAGTATTGATATTTCACAATAGTTTTAACAAATCAGCTTTTTTTTTTTTTTTTTCTGCGCTGTTGCTACTGGAAGACTGTTCTGAAATGTTTGGTGTTTTTTCAAGATGTGGGAGATTGAGAATCTCCCTCAACGTTGTGAAGATTGCTCTAGGGCAAGGCAACTAATCATGTATTATAACACTGGGCATTCCTATGTCCAAGTTCCTTGGTGATCCAGTCTATTAGTCTCAGTTACTTTCTTGCTATCCCCATTTCATTTCACTGTTCTTATTTATCTGTCCTTCCACAGAAAAACTGAATCTGCTCTTGAAATCATATCTAGAAGACTGTAATTTCTAACTGTAATTCAGCCCCAGTCTTGTCCTTGAACTTCTCCAAGACTGAAAATCTCTCTTAAATAATGCAGTTGTTGGAAGATTTTCATTAGTCATGTCAGTCTTCCATCAGGCTATGTAGATAGGTTGTTACATTCAGACTTGGAAGATCTGACTCTGTGACTCTATGAGTAAAGTGGCTGAAACAATAAGGTCCAGCTCTGTGTAGGATGTCTAGATAACCTAATTGAAAGGAGTGATGGAAAATAACATTTCAAAATCATTATTTAAGGGAAAGATTGATTCTAAAACCTTCCCCCAGGTTTCATTTTTCAGTGTAGGCACTTCATATGTTGTCATTAATGTAAGAATGTTCAGCTGCCATTGTGGGGCTTGCTTTTGTTTGGGGTTTTTTTAGCACTTTTTGCTCAGATTGCAGGCTGGAGTTTGTTGGCACTTTGTGTTCAGATTGTAGTGGTAGAAGTTTACTGCTTCTGGCTTTGGTAGCTGTTGACAAAACAAAACAACAGCACTTCTTCTTTCCCCGTCCTTGTCTTTGAACTCTGCCGAGTCTGTGGTTGATGTTTGTGTGTCCTGGAGGTGTTTGCTTACACTTTGACTTCAGGAAGCTTGTGTCTCTAACAGGAAGTAAGTGCCTTTGGGGATGATGGCGAAGGAGATGACCTGGATTTCTGGATTGTGCAGTGCAGTGGGACTTACTGGGAGCGGGAGGATGCTGTGCGCTTCAAGCACGTGGGGACTGAGGTGTTCCTGTCCATCACGGGGGAGCAGTACGGCCACCCCATCCGAGGCCAGCGGGAGGTCCATGGCATGCCTGCTGCCAACCACCACAACTATTGGAAAGCCATGGAGGGAGTCTTCATCAAACCCAGTCTGGACCCTGCAAAACATGATGAGCTCTGAATTGACACGGGATCCAAAATGCTTCCTTTGACTCCAGTGTTCAGAGATGCTAATCCTTGGTCTCTTCTAAGTCCTGCCTTGCCTGAGTGACTGACTTTCTGTATTACTGAAGGGCATTTGTTCATTCTAGGAATGCAGCACTTCTGTGGGGAATGGCTTCTGCCAGGTTTGGCCACTGACATTTATTTGGTGAAATCCTTTCTGAATTTCCCAGCTTTATTGGTGAAACTAGTTCATACATCTGTTAGGTTTTGTTGTCATTTGTTTGCTTGTTGCTTTTTCTCAAATTCGAAGGAAATGAAGAAATGAAAACAATACCTTTCTCTAGTCTCAAGTACAATAAAACTTTGTATTTTGTAATCTTTTTTCCAGCTATAATTAAATATTTGGAAAGTGATTTCTACTTCCTAGTGAAAGAATGTTATTATGACAAGGTGGATTGAATCTAGAAATGGAAAAATGGTTCTGAAATATGGTGTCTTTTGAATGACTTGCAGTCAGCTTTTCAGTCTTTGAGTTAAAAAAAGGTATCCATTTGAAAATTGCATCCAATGTCTTATGAGGGTTTAATTCTGTATTGTATTGGAAGACTTGGAAATATTGTGTATGTTGGAGTAAGGCAAAATTTTAATATTTTCTCTTCATCCAAGAAATTCAGATGTTCTGGTAGTGGTGGTACAGCTGATTGTCCATTGGTAAGGCTGCTCTGCTCTATGAACAGGTGCAGAAAACTGCTACTTGCTTGATTAATATTAGAATTTTAAGAAGTTTCTTATGGTGCAAAGGAGCAGTTGAATTTGGCTTACTTTTTTGTCACTCTGCAAGATCAGTATGACAATCCAGGTGAATAAATAGTGAGGCATATACCTATGTGGGGTTTTTTATGTGTGAATCCAGAAGAGCAAAAAAAATCTGAGACAATGGATTTCTGACAGACTGGTATGCACTGGAGTGCTAGCAAGGAATCTTCATTGAACAAGTAATAATTTTTGTGTTCCCCTGTGAAAAGAGAAATTAATTCTTCAGTGGTGGTACTGGAAATACTGATTAGAATTCAAAGCACCATATATTTGTGGTTTTATTTCAAATTGAAAAGCTCACCAAATGAGTGAGAAAAGTCAGAACATTCAGGTGTTTTTGTTTCTGTGTGTAAATGGTTTACTGATTATGGTGCTCATTAGTCAATCAGTTAAAGAAGCAGGAAACTGATTTGCTGCTCTTACAGCTCCGGTCAGGAGCTGTAGAGTCCTTGCTGTGTTGAGAGGGTGCAGCAGGCAGCTGAGTTCAGCTTTACAAATGCACCAGCTGCTCTGTGCACCTCGTGCAGGAGGGCTGCCCAGGCTGCTCCAGGTTTTCTTTAAGGGTTTCCTGCTAGGGAAGATCCCTTGTACCCCATGGAACAGCATTTCTGTGTACCTCCTTATTTTTCTTCTAAGAAAAAGGTAAGAATGTTTTTCTACTAATTTTAATTTCATGTGTGTATTTAAGGATTGCAGACCTTGTGGAGATGAAGTAGGCTGGCTTTTGTTGTTTTGTATGAGAAGTAAACTTTCATGTGATTAATGTTTCAGGTTCACTAGTACTCCTGACTAATTGGTATTGAGGTTATAGCTATAAAAGGATAATTGTTTAAAAACAAACTGAACCTACATAAACAAGTTTTTCCCTTCCTTTATTAAGAAGGAGAGTTTTTCTTTTGAAGGTGATGTATACATAAACACAAAAAATGTGATAGCATTTGACAGGAGGAAGAAATAGTCTTGGCAATGAGTTCTCTTTCAGTAAGAGCTAAAATGCTTTGTGCCTACACCATATGGGCTTAGTGTTTGTGCACCTGTGGAATACTAAATTGGCTGAGAAGGGGTAGAGCTGTGGGGCTCATCTTGGTCTGTGTGCCAGGTACTATCCCACCCAATGATTGTCTGGATGTTGCTGTCCCTAGC
The DNA here is from genome assembly GCA_013398075.1 of Notiomystis cincta. Classification (NCBI taxonomy): domain Eukaryota; kingdom Metazoa; phylum Chordata; class Aves; order Passeriformes; family Notiomystidae; genus Notiomystis; species Notiomystis cincta. The sequence continues at coordinate 8,339 of VZRX01009834.1, read as the reverse complement.
AAAGGTGGTTTTCAGTCTTATTTATTATGCTTGAGTGGGATCTCACTGGACCTTTGGCTTTTTGTTCTGGATTTCGGCCAAATTGATTTGCTGAGGCTGCAAAAAAACTGACTTTGAGTCCTTATTGCTTATTTTCTAATATGTTCTCAGTTTTGAAAAATATTTGTACCTTTTCTTCCTAAAGAACCAAGCTGCCACACACAAATATACCCATGAATGCCTTATTTAAAGACATGTTCAACAATATTCCTGTGAACTGAGTTTCCTCCACTTCTGATTCTGACCAAAGTGTAAAAGTCACTTAGCCTTAATATTTCACTTAGGCATGTGTCACAGTAGTTGGGGGGGTTTGTTTGGTTGGGGGGGTTTTTTTCACAATTTTCCTCACTTAAATGTTGTTCTGAAGGACTCTCAAATAAGGTCAATTGAAATACTTACTTTGGAAAGGTCTAATACAGTACTTAAAGAACTATTGGTACTCCTAGCATGCTAAATTCTGGCTACAAAAGTCATGTTGGTGTAGGATATGCAAAAACTACAGCTATGAAAAATGATGGCTTGTACTCATGTGCAAGTACAGAGATTTCAGAGTGTGATTCGGGTGTTTTTATTTACCTTGGCTGCTCATAATTCAACTTTTCAGTCCTGCCCCCATGGGTGAGGACTAGAGACTTGGAGAATCTCAGTTTTTGCATTGCTGTGTGGTGGTGTTTGTTTTCCATATGATTTTATCATCTGCCTAAAGCTATTGGGGCTTTAGGGTAAAACATGAAATACTGAGAGATGTAGATATAAAAGTTGGGAATGCTGTTTTGTTTCTTTATTTTCCTTTATTTTAAGGTGATAAATTTTATACCTCCTGTCAAAATTCTCTATATGCTTCAAGGTTAAGTGAAACCTGTTTATTTTGACTTCTGATGCTAGCAGGAAATAATTCTTTCAAGTAACTGCAGATGCTTTCCTGTTTCTTGCTTACTGCTACAAGAAATCTCTGAAAAGGTGCTCCAGTGTTGCTTTGTACTTTTCCTTTAAGAAACCAGAAAGGCTTTTTTGGGAAAGAATTAGAGGGATCTGTATTTATAATTGTTCTCAGTGGGAATAGTTGCTAAAGACTACTCTATCTTTAAAGCAATCTGTCAAATAGTGCATTTTACACATATGTATATTTCTAGTTCAATATGAAATGACAAAGAGTTCCTTAGATGTGTTAATTTTGGAGGCAAGTATGTGCCTACAGATATTTTTACTCTATTTCTGGAAGCTCTTTAAAGCTCTGTGCAACTGCTCAGCATATGAACACTTGCCACATGTTTTGACTTCTCAGTCAGGATGAATGAGACCTGGGTTTAGTTCTTCCAATGTGCTGGAAGGGATGTGCAGCTCATTGATTCTTCATTCTGAATGTCAAGGCTAAATATAAATCTGTGTTTGTATTTAAATGGTAAATTTAATAATTTAGTTTATTGTGTGTGGGAATACTAATTGGGTATATCTATTCTTATTAGGTTAAATTAGCATATCTTTTTAAAGAGGGGAAAAACCAGTCAAAACAAGCCTGTAACAATGACTCTTACTCAGCAGTATTTTTAAGCCTGTTAGTTTTGCTGAATCTTCTCTGTCTTCGGCCTGCCTTCCCCAGCACTGAAGCAGTAGCTGGCACTGTAGGTGCCTAGAGTGAGGCTGAACTGTAGCAGTGTCTTCTTCCAGCAGCAGCATCCTGGTGCTGCCTGACTCCCTGCTTGGCACCCTTGCTGCCTCCTTGTTAAATTCCCTGCTGGCAGCTGGCTGAGAGCCTACCAGAGATTTGTGTGTGTAGAGTGTGTGATGCTAATGCCCCCCTTTCCTAGTTTTGAGTTTGCATCTGTGCCCTTTTGGTTTATTCTTCAATTTTCTCTTCAAAAATGTCTCCCATAATCCAGCCCTGGGCCACCAATCAATTAGCTTTGATAATTAATTGCTTCATAACATGGCTGTTTCATCAGCTGCCTTTCAGGCACCCATGTTTTTGGGGTTAGAAGACAGAACTTGTGGTTGTGTCACTAAGCTTTTTAAGGAAGCAAAACAAAAGTTACCCTTAAACAGGAATACTCAAAGCTAAAGAAGTGCTTTCCTCTTCATTGTGCTTGGTTCTGTCCTGTGGGGTAGGAAACACAGGGGATGGTTTTCTTCCTCAAGGAAGAATAAAATATTCAACCTTATCAACCTAGAGCTGCGTAGGAAACACAAGGAAATTCAAATTTTACCTTGGGGTTTATTATGCATGCAGGCCACAAACAGTAATAAACTTTAAGCATTTTTGAAAACCTTAGGACTCTAAAGGAATAAATGTTTCATACCTCTTCCCTTTCTTTCCAGGGACATTCTAAGCATCTTAGTGCTCCCATGTTAATAAATTCTTTAGTAGAGTGTGCGGTATTTACACCTAATAATTTCTTTTTACTCTTTATGCAAAAGATAGAAACCCAGCATTAGCTCTTTCTCATCTGTTTCCTGAATCAAACCTGCTGTGATTGCAGTAAAGTGTGGGAACTGATTGAGACATGCTGAACCAATTCCTCTGAGGACAGTACTGGTTTACTTTGGGTATGTATGAGCAAGGAGGAAATATGGTGAGCACCTTGAAAAGCAGACTTCATCAGCTGTACTGTTCAATGCTTCTTTCTATTTAAATTGCATCAAATTGAACTGATTATAAAAACCTTTTTACTATATTTGGTATTGTGCTAATTCTAAATTAGCATAAAGTTCACAGTGAAATCCTTTGATAGCTCTGATACTGATTCAATCTGCTGTTCTGTGAGGGATTCATCTGTCTCCAGTCCTTTGGGAAAATGGTGCCCTGCTTCATTAGGGTAAGAAGTGTTAGAACCTGTGTGACATCTCAAGGGTACCAAACCCTTACAAAACACGTTACAAATTAATCAGAATGTGTGCAAGCTGTAAAGCTGCCTGATTACTTCCTGTGTGCTTTTTTTAAATTGTAAAAATAATGTGTGGATTCTGGCTTTGGCTGTTTGGAGGACTGTCGAGCTTTGGCTCAAACTGATGGCTCTTTGCTTGATCTTCGTGCTGGGTATGTATTTATTCACCTCAGCTTCGTTTTCTGAGAGTACTCATTAGTAGTACGAGTGTGTGCTGTACTGAAAGTCGAAGTAGGTGAGGTGAATATAAGTGCAGTTCAAACCACAGCTGAACATATGCCGCAATAGATGCACAATGTTGGGGTTTTTTTTCTGCTGATGCCTTCACAGCCCCATCTCTGCCTGCCCGGCCGCCCCAGCCTGGAAGGGTCGGGCTGATTTCAGCCGCCTTCCCGCAGCTGCCCGCCTTGGCCGGTGCCCGCAGAGAGTCCCTACACCAGAGTTTCTCTTCTGTGCGCTTAAATGCTGGTGGCTACTCTGTCCTGCCTAGGGAACAGCCCTGTGGATGAGCTGTATGGAAACTTGCGTGGGGTGGTCGCGAACAGAGCCGTTCTGGGGGGAAAGGGGCGGGCGCGTCTCTCTCTCGGTGCTGGAGCCGGGAGCGCGGCCGCTAGTCAGCGCTGCTCCTCCGCCTTCCCCGGGTGCCTTTGGCAGCCCGGCAGGGTTTCAGCAGCGCGGCTTTGATCGCCGCAGATTTATACTCTTCGGGGGGAAACAAATAACATCCGCTTCCCCCGCGTTACACTGCTAAGGCGATCAGCTGCTGCAAGACCGCCCGTGCGGCCGTGCCTCCTTAGGTGCGTTCTGCCAAGTCATGTACTGCTCGGTTATTCGAAAGGGAAATTTAAAACATTAGCATAAGCTCTAAAGCGGTGCTTCAGGCGTTTGTTTACTATTTTTCTTTAGGATCGTTGAAGTGCGGCCAAGGATGAAGTCTGTTTGCTTACAGTATACATTTAAGGCAATTATCTGTATTGTAAAATTAAATACCGGTTTCTGCTCGGTGAGGGAAGAAAACGCACAAAAGGATCGTTAAACAGGGAGCTCTCCTCATGTATGACAAAACGCATTGCATTTCGCAAGATCTCTACAATAGAAACTAAAACGAAACGATCTGTTCCTAGCTAGAACAGGTTGCGCATTAGTAGTAGTTACCTCTTGTCCCTAACGTAGCTCACCTGGCTCTCCCCGGCTCTTGCTGGACCGCTTCCCCTGAAGTAGATCCTGTGCCATCCGCCGAGGATTCCCTTTGGCATGAGGATGAAAGCCGAGCTGCCATCTCTTACCGGCACAGTATCGTTTTGCGAGCCGCTGGGAGGGTTCTCCCAGCCATCCTGCGGGGATGCAGCTCCCGCTGGCTTCGTGGGTCACCCATGTCGCGCCTACCAGTCGTCCTCAGTGAGGACAGCAAACGGCGGGTCCATCTCCCCTTCCTGCCAGCGCAGATATTGCCGAGGGCTTTGTTCATGCGCCAGAAGAACATAGATTTTTTTTCTTACTGCATGTCTGCCTGGCGGTGCTATTTGGTTTTCTCAGCATCCGCCGCCTGCCGATACTGTTTCATGTCGAGCGGAAAGATGCTCTCGCACAGGAGCCTTCCGCGATCCCGGGTACCAGTATTTACGTGCCAGCCGCTGCTAAAGGCGATCCTTAGGTGCTGGCAGGAGACCCTCATTCTCGTAGCGAAACTCTTCTCACGGCTCACTCTGCCCCCATCCCTCTCCTCTCCTCTCTGCCGGGCACGATCGGCGTCTCTTTATTCAGCCTCGCCCGCCGCAGCGGGGCGTGGAGGGAGCGGGGAGGTCCCACGGTGTGCGCCGGCCCCGCCGGAGCCCCCGACTGGGGGCAGAGCCCGGGCTCCGGCAGGAGCCCTGAGCGCAGCACGTCTCCCACGGGAAAGCCGCGGCGATGTTTGGCCGCAGGGCCGACGCCCAGGGACGGGGCTGCGTTGGGCAGCGCCTGTGTCCGATGGGCCGGCGGCGAGGGCGATTCTTCCGCTGCCTTCACCCGACTTCCTCTGGCCAGGCGGCAAGTTTAAAGCCCAGTAGCTGCAGAACCGAATGGTTGTGCCTCCTTGTGCCGAGAAAACACAGCAGCGACTCAGTACCTGCCCGGGAGAGGGAGCCGACAGCCTCACGGGCGCCCTGAGCGCTTATCCTGCATCAAGGACGCTCGGAGGCCTTCGTGCTTAGGGTTGTTCTAACCGTGCTTTTATACGGCTTGTGAGAGGGCTTCCGGCCCTGTCTGGCTGCTGACACTATTGGAGAAACACGCCTTAAAGCATCCCCAGTAGTTCCCACTCTAGTACAAACCCATCTAGCTCGCTAACTGGCTTCGGTGGGCACACGGAAGATGATGCGGTAAAATAATCGCATAGGCACTTGTTTAATTAATTACCTGTGTAGTCCGCTTGTATTCTTCCTACTTGTTCAAAACAGGAAGGGTCATGACTCGTGCCAGCAACATCTTACACTGGGCTAGCGTTGGGTGTGCTTGTGGCTGCATCGCCAAAAAAAAGAAGAGCTCTTACAGCATTAAACCCGTGTGGGTAAAACAGACTTCGAGAAGTGCAGAATGCGAAGGCTTCTCCTGAAATTGCACCCAAGGGAGCACCATCTGCTCTCTCTTGCAAATATTATACTTTTGAACGCATTACCTCTGCCTTCACTGGGTGAGGATGTGCAGATTATTACTGTCGAGCTGCAGGCAATTTTCTATAAAGCTGCATAGCAAAACACGCTTATGTTGTGCTGCGTTTCCTCAGCAATACAAACCCACGGTGAGATTTGCTTTCAATCGAGCTTAGAGACTTCAGTCTCCAGGGCAAAATAGTTTAAAATGTTAAAATATTTGTCTCTCTCTGTGGGCGCTGTTTTCCCTCATGATATGGGCGGCTGTTTATTGTGAGCAATTAACTGAAGCCTTGTTTAAGAAATCCCAGCAGTCTCGGAGCCCCTCGGTCTCAGCTCTGGGGGAAAAAGTGCTTCGTGACGCCCCTTAGGAAAACTGCCACTCCCAGGGCTAAAGCCGGGCGCCGGAGGACAGGAGGGATGCTGCTCGGCAAGGGGCGGAGAGGGGCGGGAATAGATTCGCGCTTTAAGGGGTAAATTCTCAGTTGGGAGAGCACAACTTCCCTCCTCCCTACTCAGGAAGGTAGAGAGACTTGTGATTTTTTGGGATCGGCAGCTACTGTTGTAGGGACACCGTCCTCCGGGAGAGCACGAGTGGGTAGCAGAGAAAAGCCCGAGAAGCTTCCCAAGACTGGAAATTTGACATAGCGGCTTTTTTCGGCTTCTTCCCCAGCGACACCCGAAATCCGAGCCGGGGAGCGAGAGAGCCCCGCAGCTCTTGTTCTGCCGGGACGAGGAGGTGTGGTCCCGAATGTGGGGACCATCAGAACAAAGTGAATATGCGTGTCAGTGACGGAGAACGAGGGTTTCCGAGCCCGGTGGTGCCCAGCAGGGCAGGGGCGGGGGCTTCAAGGGGCAGGGCGCAGGCGTGGAGCGGCCGTACAGTGGGAGCTGGCCAGGGGAGGGTGGTTCAGCATCCTCAGCACCAACTTGCCGCCGGAGCAGCTCCTGCTCTGCCCACAGCACGCTCCGGCTGCGGAGGCTGCACCGGCTGCGTGCCAGGGCACTTGCCCCCCCCGGGGAGGAGATGCTGCACGGGGCGGCGCTGGGAAGGCTGGTGCTGAGTGCGATGCTACATTAAAAGATGCTTTGAAAGGAAAATGATAATGCTGCCGAATGTCGCTTTTCTTTCCAACCTGCTTTCTGCACTCTTCTGCATAGGGAAGTTGCCCTGTCTAGATCGTTGTTGTCAGAAAACCACCTTGATACTAGATCATATTTTCTTATATCTGGTGCCTTAAGAAACCGAAGAAAAAATGATTGTTGTTCAGTCTGAGACACTATGGTTTATACTGAAAGAATTCCTTCATACTCAGTCTAATATAAAATTCCATCCTCATAAAGTTTTAGCTAAAATCCAGGGATCTTTTGGAATAAATAAGTAGAGTTGTATTTAAGGTACTGGACGGGGGCTGATGAGCAGTACTCAATTTGTAGCTGCAGAACTGAGTGATCCCAAAAACCTGTTGGTACCTTTTCATCCCATCTGGAAGAGGAAATTTTAGGTTTTCTTTGCCTTGTCTATGAGCAGTGCTCTGGGTTCCGGGGCAGGTGTCCAAGAAGCCAGCGGGAAGACTGGGTGGCATGCCCAGGGCTGCCCAGGTGAATCCCTGCCCTCCCCAATATCCTTCTCCCGCAGAACGGTGGAAGATCACCCGCTGCCTCTCTGCCGTGGGCCTGCTCGGAGCAGGGTAAAATGGCGACGGCCACCCTGTCCCTCGAAGGCAGGGGCTTCTGCTGGGCAGGGGCTCTGGGCTGCGGGCGGGAGTCTGGGCACGGCCGCTACCGCCCGGCTGAGGGAGGCTGCGTGTCCCGCCGGGAGCCAGCGCCTCTTTGGCCCGGGGTGCTGTCTCTGGCCCCTGCTCGAAACTGCGGGCTGACAGGGGCTCCCCACGCCTCGCAGCCCTTCTCCTCCCGGTGCTTTCCGCCGCCGGGACTGACCGGCTGCAGGCGGGAGACTCTCGCTCGCTTCTTTGCGGGAAATGCGGTGAAACACAGTGCGGCGGCGGGGTCACCCCCGAACCCCCCGGAGGGCCCGGGAGGGGCTTTCCCGACCGCACGGTCGGAGCAGCAGCGAGCTCTCTACAGGGAATTTATGTGCATCGGTGTGTTTAAATTGAATAGTGAGCCAGGGAAGGATGTTATTGGATTTCGGGCAGAGATATTTTGGGCAGAGATACTCGGAAATGTGTGACTGAATAGCCTGGGTAACACTCCTGCTGTGTCTCAGCCCCTCCAAATTTATGTTTATTGTGTGCCCCCAACTTAATAAAAATTTCAAGACGTCTATGTCGAGAAGTGGTTTTAGTTGGTGTCTCCGTTGCCCCCGCCCTCAGCCTGTCCTCCCCGTCTCTGCTGGGACTGGCGGACGTGACTTTTTCGTCAGTCTTTCAAGGGAGGAAGGCAGTGGCTTCAAGCACACCTTCCCCGACGGAAGGGGAGCCGTCCTCTGCATCCCTGTGTCATGGTGGGGGAAGATCCTCAGGCTTGAAGCCTTCCTTTTGGTCAGAGCCTGCGAACAAA
>VZRX01009831.1:0-30918 GCA_013398075.1 Notiomystis cincta | reverse complement strand
AGAGAAAGAGAAAGAGAAAGAGGCAAGCACAGGGTGCAGAAAGAGGTGGGATGAGAGAAGCGCTCCCGAGGAGCTCTGAGCATCCATCACCTCATGGCTCCTGCTCTGTGCCAGTGCTGACACGAACGAGAGGAAAACCCAAAAAGCAGAAGGTTCTCGCCCAGCCACCCCCCAGCCCTGGTTTCCCTCTTGGGGCGTTCCCGAGCCGAGCCCAGGTCGGGACAGCACCCAAAAGCTGACCCCTCCCAGGGAAACGTTTCCTGCTCCTTCCCCCAGGGCAGCTGAACAGTCTCCAGGTCAGCAAACACAGCACAGCTCTGGCTTACCCGGGGGGAACCCATTGTGGACCTCCCTGATCCCACCTAAAGCCCCCAGATCTCTCAGCCCCGTTACCTGAAGAGAAAATGAAGTGACCCAGAGGCACCTCAGCTGTGCTGGGGGGGTTTGAAGCATCCCAGCCCAGCCCTGGACACTCCTGCACACCCAGCACTGCACAAAAGGCTGATTTCCAGTGAGCACAGGGTTTTAGTGCTGCACTCGAGGAGTGTTTTAATGGTTAGTTACTGAGCTCTTCATGGTGGTTACAATCTGCTGCCACATTAATCTCACCTCGTAATTAGCTGCCTGGGGAAAAGGCGTTATTATTCAGAGGGCCCAGGTGAAAGGAAAAGCAGCTCCAGAGGTCTGGAGCTCATGATTTATTTCCCTTTTAAAATGGAAAGGTGAAGCAAGGCACATCTCTTGCTCCATTACAAGCACTGGACAATTTTGCTGTGCACTTGGCAAAGTGTAGAAGTGAAAGATGAACGAAAATAGTCCTGCAGAAAATCAAAACTACTTATTTCTGATACAAGGGAACAGCAGGAAAGCCCTGCACTTAAAGATCTCCACCAGCGAGCTCTAAAGAGGCTACAAGGTACTCTACAATATTTATGAGTGCAAGATATATACTATAGATTAATTCATAAATTCTCCATACATAATTTATAGTCTATTTACAGAGTAAAACAGTCATCACACAGCAACCACCACAAATGCATTCACTTAAACTTAAGGGCATCTGTAATGTCTGCTCAGAAATCAGAGCCCATAATAAACCAGTCACAGGCAATGACAAGCTGACTAAAATGCCCAGGAAGAAAAAGGAAATGCATTTTTAAGGCAGCTGATGCACTATAAATTTTTAATGCCCCATAAAATCTTTCATTTAGTTATATTTATATAGTATTAAGTACGTTGTTCCAGTTCAGGGTAAGAAATTAGTCTTAACTCGAGTTTTATAGAGAACTTAGTTTTTCTTGCCTACAGTTTAACCTTGCACTAAAAGCCACAAATTGTGGCTCAGTGAATTTCTACTAAAGCAGCATAATTCCTTCATTTCCTCAAAAATCCTCGCTGAACAGAACTATTTTCCCTATTTAACAATGCAGAGCAGTTGTGCATTCACAGAATCCCAGAATCCCAGGATGAGTGGGGTTAGAAAGGACCTCAAAGTCCACCCAGTGCCACCCCTGCCATGGCAGGGACACCTCCCACTGTCCCAGGGGGCTCCAAGCCCTGTCCAGCCTGGCCTTGGACATTCCAGGGATCCAGGGGCAGCCACAGCTGCTCTGGGCACCCTGTGCCAGGGCCTGCAACCCTCCCAGGGAGGAATTCCTCCCCAGTATCCCACCTAACCCTCCTCTCCAGGTATCCAGGGCAATATCGAGGTGACTGAACAAAGGCACAGGTGATGCTTTCAGATACAACCTCAGTAAGTAACAAACTCAGGTGTGTTTGCAACGTGGAAATAAAACAGAATTTGCTGCTCTAACAGCCAGGAAGGAGCTCACTGTGACTCCTGCAGTTCTCACACTCTGGAGGGAGACAGAATTCCCTGGCTCCAGCCCGAGGCATCACCTCTGCAGAGCAATTAAAACAATCAGCCCTTTAGTTACACCTCCTTCCACTGTTTTCCCATAAATTACCTGTGAGATCAAAGCCTTTAAATGCTATTCTGTTTATTTACTGAATATATTCTAAATTTCCAGCACAGGAATAGGGAACATCTCTTACAGAATGTGCACCCTGAGCTCCCTCCTTCCACAGAGAGGTTAATAAAATGTTGAAGGATATTGTTAGGAGAGCTTGTTTCCCATTAGTAAAAAAAAGCAGGTTAAAAAGCAGTGGTGCTCCCCTGCATCACAAGGCCCAAGATGCACTTCCTGGGTTTGCAGCTGAATTTCTGCAATAGGATGTGCTGCCTGCCTTGGCCCCAGGCCAGCAGATCCCACTCCTTGACCGAGCACTGTCCTCTTCTGGATGACGTTTTTGTTCTTTAAATGTCTTCATGGTGTTCCTCTGCATCCAGATAAAGGTTTTTAATTGCTGTTTAATATTAATGCAGTTTTCAGAATCAGTGAAAAAGCTGGGTTTAATTTTTTTTTAAGTCCACATCAGCTTCAAAGTTGCAGCTATAAATAGGAGTGTTGGAGACAGACATAGCCAGGAGCTACTGCAGGGTGCAGTTTATCCTCTGCACAAAACTGTAAATTACTGAACATCTGAGATGCCCCAATTTCAGTTGAGGCTCCTCAGCAACCCCCCAAAGCCCAGGAGAGCTCCTGGCTCTGCTGAGGACAACACCTGGACGAGCTCCACCATTTAGAGCTGGTGTTGAGGAGTTACAGTGAATTGAGAGGCTGAAACTTATTTAACTCAGCTGTCCTTCAATCATCTCCCCTGTCACTCAGGCCATGTCTGAGAGCAGATCAACTGCTCCTGTTTAAGAATAATAAATCTTCCAGCCAGGCATTCTCCTTTGTCCTGGTGATGTTTTAATTGACTTCTAAGGACAAAGCTGATTTTATGTATTTCAGCTTTAATTGCTGATCACTTTCCCTGGATTTCTTTCACACAATCACATTAAGCATTAGATTATTTAAGGAGATTAGTGAGCCTTACCATTGAGAGCCACGCTCCCAGTTACAATGGAAATATCTCAGTGGTAGAAATTGGTTGAGCAAGAACTTTGGAACTCGTTTTGAACGAGGTCCCTGAGTCTGCTTCACACAGTTCCAGAGAAGGGAGCCCAAGGATTATGTGAAGGAGTAAATCTGACACTGCTTAATGTCTCAGAAGGACTCGCCTCCACCTCCAAAATCTGTAATTATGTGTGATTTGCATTAATCCTTGGGAAGAAATAGAAATCCCGACACGAAACTGAAAAAGCAGATTAGGAGCAATATTCTGTTGACAGTCCTGCCAATGATTTATGTCAATTAAGGTAATTCCCGTGCTCTCATGAAACCACCTCCCACTCCACCCCTTCAGAAGAGGGGGACACTCCTCCAGAGCCACCCAACTCCATTTCCCAGGAAGGAGTGAGCTGATTTGAAGTTTATCCAGTGAAAAGTGCACCACATTCGACACTGCTCCAAAAAGCAAAGCTGCAAAGCTGCCTCTGAACAAGAGAAAAGTCTTTTTTTTTAGAGCCTCGAGGTGTGCAGAGACAAAGCCACTGCAGGGCAGGTGTGATGGATGCACACACAGGGCTCAGCTGCTCCCCTGCTCTGCTCCTGCACCCCCCAAAGGCCAGGGATGAGGACAGGAGGCAGGAGCCCTGCAGCTGGCTGTGGAGAGAGATGCTGAGACACCCTGCCTCTAACAGGCACATTTCAGGAATATTTCTGGCAATTGGTGAATCATTTTGCAAGTCAAGGCAGAAAAGCATCATTAAAAGCACCTTGTTGCTCCTGCCACGGGTGCCTCGTTAGGAGACCTGCCTCAGCTCTCATTTTCCACTTCTTCCTTCGTGCCTCTGCAGATAAACATTCCCCACCTCTCAGAGGGTTTAATTTGCCCCAGACAGCAGCAGAGGCCAAAGCTGGTGTGCAAAACAGGGCTGGGAAGGAAAGGCTGAGCCCTCTGACAGAGCCCTGGGCCTGGGTGTGTCAGAAGCTGGGGCAGCTTCCCCAAAAGCAAGAAGGGGCTCCCCGAGGCTCTCTGGCAAAACCACAGCAGGGCAGTCAAAGCCATCCAGCGGCTGTGGCAGCACTGATGGCAGGCAGGTCATTTACATATATGCAAATGAACCCACGGGGCGATGTCTTGGGCCATTTGCAACTTCCTCTGAGAGTTATAATGATAATTAATTATCATTATTTCAAATGTAGTTTCCACCAGGCTGGGCTGGGTTGGAAGGGACCCCAAATGCCATCCAGTGCCAGGCCTGGGACACCTCCCACTGCCCCAGGCTGCTCCAAGCCCATCCAGCCTGGCCTGGGACATTCCAGGGATCCAGGGGCAGCCCCATCCCAGGGAACAAAACCAAACCACTGCTCATAACTGAACCTGGCCAGGGTTACCTGGGGGTGTGAAAAGTGCTCTGTAATATTTATCTCAAGGAGAACTGACTAAGAGGAATCGTTAATAAAATGCAAGAATGTTTAATTGGCACATTGTTAGGAGAACATTAATTGGCAACTGTGATACACTGAATAAATTAGCATAGTCAACAAGCTGAGGACTTACATGCATTATCATGTAGCTCACAATGACTTTTTAATTATTCAGAAAGCAAATAAATACTTTCCAAACTTGCATTTTCCTCTGTTTCATGTTGTCCTTGCGGCTTTTAAGCACAACATTAACATTTTTCCTTTTCTCATTCAAGTCTACCCAGCCCTGGTAACTCAGCCTGGGTTTCTCCAGAAACAGAAAACAGAAATCACTGGCTCACGCATAAGAGCTGCAAGATTTTAGTTGTGTTTGTACAGCCTAAACCCCTAAAGCCTCAGTGACACAAACAAACCTTTGCAGAGGAGGACAAAGAACCTGCTGATGTCAGTTTAGGGCACACTTTAAGGTGGATTTAAATGTGTTTTTTTTAAAGCTACACAAACAAGGTGTTAACCACATTTCATTCTAACCAACCACAATGTGGCTTGGATCAGTTTAATTACACTTTAAAATGCCCTTTTTAAAAAATAATCAACTCTTTGGACTAAACAGAGGGGCCCATCAGAACAGGCAGCTTTGTTTCTGACACAGGTATGTCCACACTTCCCCTTCCCAACAATTCCCAGGCTCATAAATCCCTCTCTCCAGTTGCCCCTTTCAGCCCCAAGTACAAACACTATTTTTAGCCAAAGCAAATGTCAGTGTACAAATAAAATTAAAAATGCAATTGACATTACCAGATATAATGAGATGTTTAATTACCCCTGAAACTAGGCCTTGTGAGGAGCCAATAAACTTTTACAGTGCCTTTGTTACCAATCCAATTATCCACCACACACCAGACTGTTTGCAGCGCCCTCGAACGAGGGCCCAAGGGTTGGGACAGCAGAGCGAGGAAATTGCCATTAAGAGAGGAGAACCTCACAGAAACCTCTCTCAGAGCAGCTCTCCTCACTCCAAACCCTAAAACCAGACAGGAAGAGCTGGATAAGCTGTAGAATCTAAGAAATAGTTCTCTGGTGTCTCGTGTGGCAAAGCACAGAACAAAAGTACTTGGTAGGAACCCCAAAACTCTGAGGTGCAGCACAGCAGAGCCCTGAGCCTCCTTCAGCCTCCAGAGCCCAAATTCAGTTCCCAGCACAAAGTTCTGGCTCCAGGGGGGAAGGAAAAGGAGTCTGCATCCAAACACCCCTGGGCTGTACAGCATTATCTTCAACAAACACCGAGATCTTTGCATTAATGCAAAATGTTTCAACAGTGGGAGCTGCAGGTGCCAAACCCACCAAGAGAATTTATGAATTCACACACATTTGGAAAAGAAGCAGATCCAGCAGGGACCAGAGTCCAAATTGTCCTTAAGGAATAACAAAAACACCCACAAAAAAAAACCCAAACATCACAAAAAAACCCAAAATACAAACAACAAACACCACCAAAAAAGCCCAAAACAACTGCACAGACATTTTGCCCAAGTTCACTGGATGATTTCCCATACATCAGAAGTTATTTATGTCATTATTACTTTTTTTTTCTGGACAAAATCAACTCCTAGAAAACGTTGATTAATTTGCAGCTTGATGCATAAAAAGTGAGCTTGTGAAATTACCAGAAGAGGTAAATAAATGATTCATGTGGGTTGGTTTTGCATGAATAAATTATTTGTTCCTTCTCTGCATTTCATCTGATAGAAAAATGCAAAATTAATGCTATTCTATGCAAATAGAAAGCCTTTTATAAAATTCTGACCTAATTATAGGTGTTTGCTAAGAAACTCACACTTGAGTTTTCAGGGGAAAAAATTCCTTGGTGCCACATTAGTGTTATGGAAGAAAAGATACAAACACTAAAACATGTCACTCCAGGATTATTAATAGAAATACATCTTATTAATATTTTTGTCTTCTTTAACCATTTCCATCCTTTTGGAGAGGTGATACAACTGGCACCCAAAATGCCACCTCCAACTGGCACCCAAAATGCCATGTCCCCTCCAGCTATGTTGAACACAGCCCATGATTCCAAAGAAATCTCTTCAAACTTGTGCATCCCAGCAGATTTTCATTAATGCCAATAAAAGAGATGGCATTTAAATGATGTGGTAGCCAAGGAAACAGAAGAACCTGGCAGATGTTAACCCCCAGCCTCCTCCTTCAGAGGCAGCAGAGATCAACAGCTGATGGCCAAAGGAACTGTTAAATCATCCTGATTTCCAGCAGTGTGGTGCTGGCTGGCAAGGAGCTTCTAATAAGAATTGTTCATAAAAATAATGATGGAAAAAGCCAAATTTTTTCTTTCTAGCCACTACTTGAAACAACACAAAACATCTTGTCTAGAGAAGCTGTGGCTGCTCCTGAATCCCTGGAATTGTCCAAGGCCAGGAGCAGCCTGGGACAGTGGGAGGTGTCCCTGCCATGGCAGGGGTGGCTCTGGGTGGGATTTAAGGTCCCTCCCAACCCAAACCAGTCTGGGATTCTGTGATCTCCTTCTGGAGCTTCTATCTGGCAGAGATTTCTTTTGGACTTTATAGCTTTGCCTCTTTAACTGCTAACCCCTAAGAAATTCCATTAACAGGATTTCATCACAGTAACTGTCCAACAATTCTGAAAAAAAAACAGCCAAAAAACTTCTCAAGGATTTAGGCAGAAGTAAAAATCACCAAGCTGAAAACTATTCATCTGTAAATATGAAGATTGAAACAAAAATCCAAACCTAAAAATTACCTTTAATCTTTTACAGTGAGAGGAACCCACACCATAAAGCTGACAGGTAGGAACCAGAATGAGTAAAGAAAATTTGTGTTATCAACCACAATATTTTCTATGGCTCTATCACACACTGCAGTTTCAACATACAAAGCCCTTCAAGAATGCACCTGAAGTCTTGTTTCATGTAAATCAGAAGAAAAAAATGAATCTTTCCTGAGTACTGCATGATTTTATAGGGACATTCATGCAGTAGCTTTGGTATTTCCCCAAGGCCATTGCACTGCTCTCTCCCTAACTCCAGCAAGCCCTGTTTGTGTCTGTAGCAAAAAAAATGATTGATTGATTGATTGATTGATTCAATCAGTCAGAGGGTTCTAAGTGGGGTTTTGACACAGAACCACACAAGAAGTTCCCTTAAGTGACCTGGCTGCTCTACCTGGTTCTTCTGGCTCTGCTTTCAGCGAGGGCTTCACTCCTTGCTGATGACAGCACTGCTGATCCCAGGTTTCCAAGGGTTTGAGCCCACTCTACACATTTTAAATGAATGCAATAATTCCTCTCTCAGCCTTTGTGTGGATGGGGAATTTCCCAGACTCACCTCAGCTCGACAGCAGTGACCAAACACCACCCAGAGCATTCCCAGCAGAGAATCCTCGAGGACAACAGCCCTCTGTGCACCCACACCAAAGGGTGGAAATCTATCTTAAATGGATATTAAAGTCAAATTAATGGGAAATACTCATTGGAAAGGTCCACAAAGCAATGAGACACTTCCCAAGGGCCAACCATTATTCCTCACCAGCCATCCTGCACTTGGGAGCAGCCTCAGGGCGAGATGTCCCAGACATCTCATCCCCCAGGAGCAACCAGTTAAAGCAGAGCTGACTTGCATCAAGATAAATATGGCAGATTTTCCAAGTGCTGTGGATAATTAGTGGCTGGAGGTTAAACAGCCACAGAACTCTGGGACTTTATTCCAAGCTTGAACGCCCTTGACAGAAGTCGGTGAGGTGTCGATTCCAAACATTTCTGTTTCTGTACACAAAGTGGCTGCTCCAATTCAAAACAGACAATTTAGTGGGTGGATCTGTAATTAAATTATTATGGCTCATATCTAATTAAAACAGATTTCAAGGCACATTTCAAGCTGTGGTTGGATGTCAGTTTGAAGCTGCCTCGCACGGCTTGGCAAGCGATCGCGCTGAAGGAGGGCAGGAACAGCATCCAAGAGTAAGAAAAGGAGGATCTAAAAATAAAAATGTTCTGGAATGCCTGCCTTTCGCTCTGAACCCAGCAGTTCACTGCTGGCACAGCACCTCCCCATCCCATGGATATCTCCAAGGGCTTTGAGACTCAGAGAGAGGAGAAGAAACACTTGGAAATGCTCAGCCCGCAGTTGTTCCTGGGCTGTGCACGGAGTTTAACACAATCCAGAGGGATAAAAGCCTTCCTGCTGTATGGGAAAACAGGCTCGGTGGGGATATGGATTACAAGCTGGCCAGGCAGGAAGGTACAGCCTGGTGAGACACACCACACAGTCTGTTAAGCTGAACAAACACCTCGGGCTCAGCACTGGCTTCTGAGAACTCAGGGATGGAACAGGAACAGCAGATCCAAGATCACATTTCAGAAACCAACAGAAGGGTTTGAAACAGCAGAGTTTAAAAATACTTTGACTTCCTTTTACTCTTTAATTCTCCTCTATTCCCCCAGTGGGAGTTTATTCCTACATCAACTTTGACTTGAATAAATGGATGTATTTTCAGAAGACCTCAAGGTGCTGAAGCCACGAGAGGAACAAGCAGGAGCTGAAACCCCAGCTCAGGGCTCCTTTGGGATCTCCCCCCTGCACACCCCTCCTGCTCACTAATTACTTCCTCCCTCCCTATTTTTTCTCTACTTTTCCTTATGTACTTAAACACATTTCGACTGTAATTGCATAAAAGATTGCCTGGCTCACGCAGGAACTAATAAGTCCAAGTAACTGTTATTACAAATCTCAAATCAAAGGCACTGAATATTGCCATTGCAAAGTAATTAAGGCAGTAAAACCATCGGCGACTTGAAGGGCTCTTTCATTAGTAAAGAAATGCAATTATTTTCCTGCCATGTCTCCTGATTCTATTAGGCTGACATGCAGGAACAGCCACACTAAGCAGGCTGATTTCTCTCCCAGCACACTGACACCCTGGAAATCCTTCTTCACGCACAGCTGAGCCACTGATGGTCACCACAGTCCCTGTGCTGTCAGGGCCCAGCCTGGCTATCGAGCTTAAACTTGAGCTGAGCAGGGCCTACACCCCTCCAGCTCTCACTGAACAGCAAATAAAAGCCCAGTGGGTTAGAAGGGAGCACACAGGGCATGAGGCAGGGAAGGTGTCCTTGGCCATGGCAGGAACAAGATGAATTTAAGGTCCCTTCCAACCCAAGCCATTCTGGGATTTGGGGGGAAACTCAGATGTCCCAGAGAACAAGGGACAGGGTAAGAGGAACCAGCCTCCAGCTGTGCCAGAGAAGGGTCAGGTTGGACAGCAGGAGGAATTTCTCCTTGGAAAGGAGGTGTCCAAGGAAGGATGGAGGTGGCACTCAGAGCTCTGGGCTGGGGACAAAATGGGGATTGGGCACAGCTTGAACTCGATGCTCTGGGAGGGCTTTTCCAACCTCAGTGATCCTGGGATCAAAGCAAACTTTTGGAAATTCTTAAAATAAGTTTTGCTTTTAAAGGACAAGCATCAAGTGGGGTTTTCCTCCAGCACATTCCAGCCACGGTTTGCATTCCCTGTTACAACAGGCGCCTTCACCTTGATTGTTCCAACTGTTTGAAATCAAGTTAAACAGCGAGAAGAACAGAGCCACATTTGAATCTGAGCAGGTTAAAAAACAGAAAACAAATATGCTCTGCAAGCAGCGGCCCTCGCTGTGCACGCTGGGGCTCCTGAGCACAGATTTGTAATGAGCAGTTGCTGCCAAACTCCCAGCGCATCTTAATACCCCCAAAATTCAGGCTGAATACTGAAAGGGACAGGGATCGCTTGAAATTCAGCTGGAGAACACTCCTACCTGACACACCAAAGGGAAAAGGGCTTAATTTCAGTGGGTGGTACAGTTTGATGACAGAGGGAAATAAATTTGCCTCGGGTATGATTGGCACTCCTGGAAACTGAGTTAGCTTTGTTTCCAGTCATCATGTCGAGATAGATTTGGGTGTTTCTATCAGATCAGCACCATAATCAAAAGACTGGAAAACACCTCCTTCCCACTACACCATCTGAAGTCCTCTCTTCATTTTCTATTAGGGCTCTCCTGATCTTGAAACACACAACACTGAGTAAGATTTCTTCCAAAAGCCAGGGCCTGTTTCCTTTAGAGTATTTCAGAGACTCATAAATGATTTGGGTTGGGGGGAACCTTAAAGCTCATGTTGTTCCAACCCCCTGCTTGGGGCCAGGGACACCTTCCTCTGAAAGGTCCCTGGGCCACTTGTGACACCATTTCAGAAGTGACAAAACAGCTTCTCTTTGGAAACACTGTATTTATTCTCTTACAGCTGTTTCTTATTAAAAAACACCTCTGTGCTCTCTCAAAAGAGCACACAATTGTTGAACTGATTTCTTGCAGGAAGTAATTTCCAACCCTGACAGCTCGTGGAAGCACTGCTGGTTATATCCATGCTGAAATCTGGAAAGGGAGCAGGGAAGGTGTGCGAGGTCACCAGGGTGATTTGGCACCAAAGTCATGGATCCACGGGCTGTCAAATCCATCAGGAAAACCCCCCGAGGAGGCTCACAAACAGGTGTGAGCAGCTGAGTCCTCCCCTCCCAAAAGCACCAGGAAAACAGCCCTCCTTACCCAGTCTTTGCCTGAAATCACAACATCTGAGACTTCAGCAACACCCTGGTTTGTCCTTTGCTCTCAGCAGGCAGAGTTCTGCTCCGAGCTGCCCACACAGCAAAGCAGGTCTGGGAGTCAAGAGAGGAGGCTCCGAGCTGTGCCTGGGAAAGGCTGATCCCAGGGCAGCAGCAGCAGGAGGAGAGGGTTTGATCCAGAAAGGGAATGCTGATCTGCCAGGCACAGCACACTGGGCTGTGACCTCAGGGGTGATTTGGTGTCACACACAGCTCAGGAGCTGCCCAGAAGTTTCCCCTCCCAAGGCTTCTGCTGCTGATGGTTTACCCAGCTGGCCATTGATCCATATTGATGTATCCCAACCCTCTGGTTCAAAGGTTTCCTTATCAGCACCAGATTTATGGCTTCTTCAATAATCTGTCATCTAAACTACAATGAGATTTTAATTTTTTCAACTATTTTCCTAGGGTTTAATTAAGCATTCTAAAGATGGCTGCAGTAATTCAGCAGTGAGGGGGGACCAGCTTGGCTGTCCATGCTCCTGCCCACTTACACTATCAAGACCACAATAAATACATTTTTCAGCCTGAAAGCCATTTATTAGAAGAAATTTTCTGGCATAAGGTCAGCAGAGAGAAGGTGAGTGACTGCCCCTTCACTTTGAGTGGGATTGGTGCTAAACACACCTAACTAGCTCACCCAATTAGTGGTTAATTCCAGGTATTAAAGATCTTTGGATTAAATGTCATTTACTGACAAGGAACAAAAGGAAGACGAGACTGAGGAAAAACCACAACCTTTTGTAGCATCTCTTGGACTCCATGGCTGCAGCCTCCACTGGCACAGGGCCACTGATGTCAGGGATATTCCACAGGAGGTCAGAGCCTTCACACTCCCACAGCCAGGTTTGTTCTGCCCAGGATGATCTGATGGCCCAAATGCCTCAGCTGCCAATACAATTTACTGCCTGTAAACCAGGCAATAAACAATGGTATTGGCAGGTGAGGGGCTTTGTAAACAATTTCCTGCCTGAAGCCCAGTGCTCCTGGGCTGAAATGACACCTCAGTCCCAATGAGAACCTGAGCCCAGTGCCTCTGTCAGGGCAGGACAATCCCTCTGCTCACAGCTTTTGGGAGATGCTGGGCACTTCCCTGTCCTGGCACTGCAGTGACACGGCCACGTCCTTGTTTTGTTCCACCACTGGCAGAGGAAACACCCAGGCCAGGGAGGAGAACAGGCAGCCCAGACAAACCTGCTGAATTTTTGCAGTCCTGTAGCACAGCCCCTTTTTATCAGAAAGCCCCAAACTCCAGCAAACCCAAGTGGCTGAGTATTTAGGAGCAGAACACGAGAGCATTCAGGTCAAGCAGCCCTCCCTGGGTGACAAAATTTACCGGGCAGCATCTGCTCTCCAGGAGAGCCGTGAAGCAGTTCCTGGAGAGCACAATTCACAGGCAGCCCCAGCTCCTCGAGCTCTGAGTTACTGGCAGGTTGTGGCTCTGCTTTCCAAGAGCTTTCACCGGGCCAGCTGCTCACAGCAAAACCCTCGGCTCCTGTCTGCAAGAATTAAGTCAAAAACTGGGTTTAAAACTGAGACAGTGCATCTCATCAGCTGGCCAGCAAAGGCAAAGAGAAAACCGGGCTGAGGGATGTGAAAAACACTCCCAGGAACAGATTTGATGATGATAACACACGATGAATGAAACAGAAATAAGTATTTCTTTCAGCCAATTACCGCTCAATCCTCACAAGTCAAACAAAAATGTTAAATAAATATTATCTGGCATTTCCACATGGTTCTTTAATCCATCTCATAATCACGAAGAATTTTGAACTACACCATCACTGTGCCCATATGTGTAACAAGATGGTCAATGGGAAGCATCTGATACATCCTCAAACCATTGGAATGTTGGGAAAGGTCTCCAAAGCTGCTCTCCACGAGCCCTGAATTTGTTCTGAATTCCATATTCTTAAGGAATAAATACTTTTTTTCCTTAAGAAGCTGAGGACACAGTGGGATTTCTGAAGACACCAAATGATGTGCAACTGCAGCAGAATACTTTGAATTACATCAAGATTTAGTGTGGAGTAGTTTAACAACAAAGAATAACAAAAGAGTAAAACACCACCTTGTCTCCACTTAATTGACCTGCCCTAAACAACTAAAGTTGGGAATAAAGTCAAAAATCAGCAGAAATACAGAAAATTAAAATAATTATTTGACACCATGGAACAATTTATTCTCCTTAGAGTGAGAGCAGATGAGGTCATCAGCCTCCTTTTTGCAGGGGCAAACTGGAAGGGGCCTGAATATCAAAAATGTAATTGCAATCAAACAGAGCAAAGCTTGGAATGGTGCAAGAGAGCTGCTCCTGTTGTGCTGCATTCTGGAGCACGAGAGCTCCTATCAGCACAGGTTGGCACTAAAATCAGCCATCCCTCTCTGCTTGCTGTGAAAAATAATGATCTGTTGATCTTGGTTTGTCATTCAAACTGTGTAACCCACTAAGTCAGCATCTGTCTCTTGACTGGATCTTCTTCTGTGGTGTTTGCCAACTGTCAGAACTAAACAAACACGGGAACAAAATTTCCAGGTGCACTTTGAAAATGAGATTTGCAGAAGGTCCTGGTAATAATGACCATCAGAGTTCAAAAAACTCATCTACAATGAGTTTATGACTGTGTTGTTCTACATTATGACCTAAGTATTGTTCTACCCAAAAGAAAGCATGAACCCTTCTCCTTTCCAAATATGACAGCTTCCCAAATAATTCCCTGTCAGTGGATCCTTTACATTACCTGACCTAAAATCTTCTTCATAAACACGGTGAACAACACATCTAAATGGTGAGGAGATTTCAAAGCCAAAAAAACCACTCTAAGATTCATTTTAAATGAAAGGGTCCAAGTTCCTCCAGGCGAAGCTGGGGAAGATGAGGCAAAGAACGAGGAGCTTGTGGCTGGGCAAGGCAAGAGCTTTGCTGGAGGATTTTAGCTGAGCTGAGTGCTTGAATTATTGAGCAGTTCCCTGAAGAGAGGGCCTGGATGAGAGTGGTTTGTTTCTGGGATTTCAGCTCTCCTGGGTGGGAAGAAGACTCTGCTGAGCACTTTTACAACCTGTGAAGCCGAGAGGATCCCTCGTGTCCGCAGGATCCAAGTTACCCCAACTCCCCAAACCCGGCCAAAAGGAAGGCTCCAAACCACAAGATATGAGAAGGCAGCAACTTCTGCAGATTTAAATCAAAACCCCTGACATGCATCAGAACAGAACACCAAAGCGTTTCCCCCGGGCTGCCTGGCAGCGATCCAGGCGGGGATTTTCCCCGTTCCCTGCCATGTGCCTGGGCTCCCTCCACCACTCCTTAACAAGTTTTCCACGCTCCAGCTGGAGAGTGGAAGGAGCCCGNGGGAGCCGAGCCAGGGCAGGGAGCCGAGCCAGGGCAGGGAGCCCAGCCAGGGCAGCGAGCGGCGGATTCCCCGCTCCCTGCGGGGCAGGCAGAGCCCTGGAAGGGGCAGGGGGCTCTGGATCCCCCAGCCGGGCCCCTGGGCAGCTCGGAAACTCTTCCCTGGAACGCTGCCTGGGCTGTTCCCAGCAATCTTCCAGTTAAAGTATCTCTCGTCTTTCCGCAAAAAATCTAATTATTGATTGTCTGGATTTGGTCGTGCGTTTTCATTAAAATCACTCCAAAGGCACAGACCATTTATTTAGCGCGAATTTGGAGTTCCTCATTAGCACACTGATCCTCATCTTTCTAGTAACACTCCGGGAAGGTTTATCACAACCCCCACCACATCCAGAGGGAGATAAGGAGGCACAAAAGGCTCGTGCTCGTTGATCAGAAAGCCCAGTGGCACCGTTCCCAAAGTGCAGATGGCACATGCAGGCCCCAGAGGGCTCCCCAGGGAAAGCTCCCCAAAAAGCACCAAAAGTGGGGCATTTGCTTTGTAATTTGATAACCTGGAGAGAGATTTCCATGGCAGACCAAAAGGTTTACAAGGAGCAGAGACAGATTAATTATGCAGCTGGAAACAACCAGACCCAGAGATCTGCCCACACCAAACCTCCCCTGCTACTTTGGGTGGATAGAAGAAAAATCTTAAGGTTTTTTCCTGGTAGATTGTCTGAAATCAGATTCTAGCCTGGAAATTCTGTTTTAAAGAACTCTGGAGTTTTAAGAGCTCAAAAACCACATTTGGGCAAAGACAGATGATGGAGGGGTCGAGGCTGCTCCTGCCACATCCTTGTGAAGAGCAAGTGGGGTTTTGGGTTTCCAGAAGAATAACACAGCATGTCTATGTAAATCTAATGAAAGATCACTTCTCTAATTAGGAACTTCCTTAGGGGAGGCATTTTTAGGTGCTCAAGTGATGAGCTTGGCTCCTTCATGTCCCCTTTACAGTGAGGGGGAAGAGCTGGCTCCTTCCAGAGCAGAGTGGGAGCTGCCCACATTTTTACTGAGCAGTTTCTCCACAGAAGAACATTTCCTTGTGTTCATTACACAAAAGGGATTGGTGCTGGGAGATGAGGGGTGCCCCACACCCAGCAGGGCCGCACAAACCCTTCTCAGGCCTCACACACCAGCAGTGCTGCACAGCTCAGAGATAAATCCAGGACAGCTTCTTGACTGGGTGCATAAGCAGGCAGCCAATACCTGCACACTTCAGGTTTTGCAGATTAATTAGTGTATTTCATGGGAATCCTGATGGGAGTGTCAAAGAGCTTCAGACAGATCCTTAATTACAATTCAGTATCCTCAAGCAAGAGTTCAGGCCATTGTCTTATCAGTTACTAAATAACCCAAACCACCACTCTGATTGCCCAGAATTGCTTTTTGAAGCACCCAATTTGTTCCTCCCTCACTCCACTGCAGAAATGGGTTTGATGGGCTCCAGCTCTCCTGATTATCTCATTCCACCTGACCACGATGGTTTCAGCAGCAAGCCCAGTGAGCAGTTAATGCAAGGAAAAAGAGGTGATCATCAGCCACTTGGAAATTGTCTCCTCCTGTCTGGAGAGGGAAACAGGAGCCAGCAGAAGGGGAGAAGCACAAGGCTCTGGCTTCATCCCTGCCACAGCTGGGTCATGGAGCAGTGGTGCAGGTGAACACCTGCAAGCACTCCAGAGCGGGGGCACATCCATCATCTCACTGCTTTTGCTCTACCCAGAGCTGCCAGGGGAAATAACCAACCCTTCTGGGGGTGTTCTCCACACTTAGAGGATCAAGTTCAGACCTCAGCATTTTTAAGAAGCAGCTACAAATATAATGGCACTGAAAAAGAGGAGAGGTCAAAGACTCTGAAGGGCACAGCAGGACTTTTAAAAGAGATCTGCCAAGTAAATATGATTATTGCTGTCAAGACTCAGTAATTCACTAAAGGCTGCTGAAAAAAGCTTATGTATTAATAATGCAAAACAAATACATGTACAAACACTCATACCAGCAATATTTCCAAGCACTGCTGTGTTTGCCAGGAGATGAATTGCCCTGTTCCAATCACATAATGCCAGTAACAAAAGATTGTACATCCTTCTCAGAAGCAAAGAATTAGCTACCACTGACTGCAGTGGTTACTGATCCCAGAAATCATTATTAACTTGAACAGTATTTGCATACAGAAACAGCCCCTCTAACACTGCAGCAGCCCAGCTTCCCTGTGCTGGGAAGCAGACAGGCAGAATTCCAGCTGCTCCAAGCACAGACTGTCCACCAGGAGCCTCTTCTCTTTTTTCCTGCTAAAATGCTGCTCCCTTTCTCCTCTTCCTACAGAGAGCAGAGATTCTAGGAAAAGAAAAAAAAAAAAAAAAACGGGGATGGGGGGAAGAAAACCCATCCTCACTCCTGTGGAAGGCAGAACATTAGGTAATGAAAATTTCTTTTATTGTCTAATTGGTGCAGCTCATGTTCAGATACCAGGGGGAGAAGCACAGGTGGATCCCTGGGAGTGAAGGCTGGGGAGGAGTCAGGATTGTCCATCCTGGGACAGACAGGATTGTCCACCCTGGAGTTCCTGCCCTGCACAGCCTGGGACAGTCAGGATTGTCCAGCAAGCTTTAGAGATCTCTCTTGGCCTGGGTGATACCAATTTTGATACCCATTCCTTTGCCTCCTGCCAGACCTCTGCTCCCATTCCACAAAAACACACTCTGCAAACAATCCAGCAGCCTCCTGAAGCCTGGAAGGCTGGAGACAGCTCCTGCTGTTTCCTGGTCCTGTTTCAAGGGTACTGAAACTGTTTGTACCTCCTGAAAATGGCTGAACTTCCTTAAGGTGAAGCCACAGCCAATTCCTCAGAACACTTTGGCTCCACTGGGAACATCTTTATTATTGAGCCTTCAGATGAGTCAGGCACCCACTGCTCCTGCTGCTTGTGAACAGAGGACTGCACACCCACTGCTAAACCCACACCAAGAATCCCAAACCACGTCCCTGGCATCACTGGGCACAGGGGGATTTTGCTGGCAGTGGGCCTGGAGAAACAGGGATGGCTGAGATTATGGATGCCAAGTGCAGAACACTCAGCAGATTAACCACATTTCCACATTTACCTGCAAAAGCAGCAGGTGCAGCAGGAATTCTGTAATCAGCACCTATCTCCAACATCAGTGGGATTCTTCGCCTGCTTGGAGTTAAGTTTGCCTCTAACTCAGTTTCCTCAATGAACAGGCTGCAAAATATATCTGCAGCAGACTGACCCTGAACCCAAAAGCTTCAGTTCTGTGAATACCTAAAACAAGTTTATTTACCACATAACACCTTGTTCCTTTAATGAACAGCACCTGGTGTAACAGGGTGCTGGCCCCCATCAGGATTCTGAGGTGCTACAGCTGTAATTAAGTTAAACTGATTAAAACAAAAATCCCCAGCTATAACAAAAACCACATTGAAGGGGAAAAGAATAAGGTCTGTTAAAGCCATAACTATGGTAGCAAGGAAGTTAATAAACCTGCCAATAAAACTGGCAACTACACAGAACCCCAAATCTGCTGTTAATTAATTGAACAGGAAATAGTACCTTTTCTATAGAATTTGAGAAGCCCAAGAGCAGCCTCTGCTGCAGTCACATATTTGCTCCATAATTAGGTTGGGAAGCCCTGGAGGAAGGGCTCTTTTTTGTGCCATTTCCTGTCATGTCCTTACAATGCTCTGCCTTCAATTCCTCAGCCCCAGTTACCTCTCCCAGCCTTTTTCAAAAGGTAATTCACAAACAGCTGCTTCCCTGTGCATAAAAATAGAGATCATGAACCTGCAGGTTCAAGGCATGGAATGGTTTGGGTTGGGAGGACCTCAAATCCCATCCAGCCATGGCAGGGACACCTTCCACTGTCCCAAGCTCCATCCAACCCAGCCTTGGACATTCCAGGGATCCAGGGGCAGCCACAGCTGCTCTGGGCACCCTGTGTCAGGGCCTGCCCACCCTCCCAGGAACAATTTGTTCCAAAAATCAGCTCTGACAGGTCCCACTCTGTGCTCTGGTTTTCACAGAGGCAAAGCCCAGCAGCCAAATTATGTTCACCACGAATCTCAAGCCTCCAAACAAGGAGTCAGGTTTTGTCACCAGCTTTTATTACACACTGAACTTCCAATTTGTTGAAGTGTCAGTCTGGTGGCTTTGTTGGGAATCAATGAGGTGAGATTATTCCAGCAATTAAGAACCAGAATGAATTGCTGTGTTTGAGAAACATGCAAGCAAAAAAAAACACAAAACAAAATATAACCCTTTTCATTGTTCAGCAAAACACTGGTTGCAAGTTTTAACCAGTAATAAGAGGCTACCCTTGGGACATGCAGGAAAATGCATGCAAGGCTTGGCTTTGAATATTTTAAATAGCCATGGGAAGCAGTAAAAATGTTTGGGGTATTCTCTTAGTTTTATTCTGCTGACGTTTTCCTTCACCAGATTTCCCATTTTTATGCTTCAGTTTTCAGAAAACATGAAAAATTTGCATAGAACTCCCTTTCAGTTTAGTACCTGCAGGGGATCTGATGAGTTACTGGCAAATCTTTGTTTATCAAGCACAGAAGCTGAGAGACAAGTTAATGTACATTGAAACCAGACAAACCCTCTCACCCAGCTCAGTGCTTTTTGCCTGGATTTTCACATCTAGTCTTGAGGGAAGATGGAGGAAATGTAGCCAGCAATGGCAAAATTCCAACTGTCCTTACTGGGAATGGATATTTCCATGGAACACAAATCTGGGGAGTTTATTTAATGAAGGGTAGGGCATGTTGGCCTCGACCCAGCACGGGATGTCCATAAATCCAGATCAGCTCCCTGCATCAAGCACAGATGACCCAACTGTGCCCTCAGCTGCTGCTGCAAGAAGCCAATAACCTGCTCCTGGAGCCCAACAGAGCTACTCAAAACATTCCTGGGATTCACAAAGCCCCACCTCACCGTGCTCCCTTCAAGCTCCAGGAAGTTTCTTTACCTCTCTGAAATAAAGCAGAATTTCTGTGCAGATCTGCCAGGTACCCACAGCCAAACCCTGCATCTCTGTGGTTTAAACCAAGTGAGACCATGCTGTGCTCTGGCTTTCCTGCCAAAGAAACCAAACACTGGCAAGTTCAGCTGAATATTTCCCCAAAATTGCCCGCCCAACGCTCTCATCAGTGTTTGTAATTACCATGGCTTTCCTCTCTGGGAATTAATGAAGCTCCCTCCTCAGCCCACCGAGCTCCTCCGGGAGCAGGATCACCTGGTGTGAGCTGGGAGGGTGGGGGCAGTGGCAGCCAGGAGCCCTGGAAGCCCCCCAGCCCTCGGGAACAAGCACAGCCCCACTCTCCCTGACCCTCCTGCCAGCCCTGAAGATGCTCCCACTCCCTGCCAGCCCCGTGGGAACTCCGGGATGGATCCCACGAGCAGGAGTTCATCTGCTGGACTCTGTGTTTGTGCTTCTCTCCAAGGAGTGGCCAAGGTCAGCCAGAGTTTCTTTATTCATGAGGTCCTGGCACTCCTCACACAGACATGGACCCAGCAATGTGTTTTTCCAGCATCCTGATCCAGTCCCCGCAAGGCACAGAATAAAATTCCTTTAATTATGGACAACTATTCCAAAAGTGCAGCCCTTGCACAGCCTTGCCCAAGGTCATGTGCTGAGTGGCTGGTGAGCAAACAGATCTGCTCACTTTCAGCAGAGGGAGGAATTAAAATCCGATTTAACTTCAGCACCAACCCTAGTATTTGACACTGTCAAAATGATTTTCTGTTTGAAGGCAACAGCAGAATGTGAGTGAGGCAGCAGAAGAAAACTGGCAGTGAAATTTAAAACTTAAAGCAATTTTATTCTTAAAATTAGATGATTTTCAAAGAAAGAGGTTTATCAAGAGTATTAATGAAGCACACCAAAGTTCCAAATCCAGTATTTACTGTTCTGCTGGACTGCTAGTTGGATTCTAAACTCAAATTAATAATTGAACAAAGGTCTTCCTTAGGCATGTTCTTCATATTAAACATGCAGTGCCCAAAATGCCTTAAACACACTCTAATTTTTCCCTACTCACTGAACTTGGTCCATAACAAGGTGCACACACTGAACAGATCAAGCAGTATCAGTATTTCTGTAATTTCAGACTTTGCAACTACTGCCCAATAAAAATAATCACCTGTAACCAGCATCTTGTCCTAAAGAGAATTAAAAAATCGTTCGAGGAAATTATTTTTCACATTAAATTGTGATTGCCATTAACACACGTGGGAAGTGCTGCTCCTTCCCAGGATTTGGGCTGGAACTCAGAGGTGCAGGAGCGCTGCAGTTCCAGCGCCTTCCCAAGCGCGGGCAGGGAGAGCCCGAGGGCTGGGAATCCGCAGTCCCCTCTGCCCGCCGAGCAACACAGCCAGGAAAAGGAAGAATTCCCGATTTGCGGGAGATGAAAAGGAGATTAAAGGACTTTCTCAGCTGCTGCCTTGTCCAAGGGCCTGTGTTCCGGAGAGACACAATCTCCTGCTGCCCCCAGCGCCGAGCTCCGCAGCCCGGAGCATCCCGCGCTCTGAGCGCCGCCCGTAATTCAAATTATTCCGGTTGCCGCTGGAGGAACATGGTTCCTGCAGCTTCCTGCCACAGATAAAACCGGGCACGTTCCAAGGAGGGCTGTGGGCCGCTCCAGATGGCGTTTGAGAGGACAGGAGTTATCCCAGGATACCTGGAATCCCACCTCGGGGGCGGGGAAGCCGAACCCCGGCAATGGGTGAGGACAGAGCGCAGCTCCCGGGCCACGGCCCCTGCTCCTGGGGCCAAATAATCCTATTTAGGGCTTGTGGGGCGGCAGAGGGGCAGGGACACCGCGTCCCTCCTGAGGGAATCCGCCAGTACCACCCAGAGTCCCCACGCTCGTTTCCTGGGCTGTCACCTCTCCCCACGAGCCTCACACGTTCTGACGGTCCCAAACCAAAACCCAATATTTTTGTGAGCTATTTCATCTCAGAGTCACTTTATTTCCACTGCCATCCCCCTCCATCCTGGGTGCTGTTAAGGGGAAGGCCATGCCACCCTCAAAAACTTTTTGGATGCTCAACTGCAGATAAATGAATAGGAAAAGAACACAACTGGAGACAGACAAGAGGAAAAAAGAAGCACATTCAAAAACCTGGAAATGATAATTTTACATCGTTTAAACCTTTCCTTTTGGAGACCAACCATAAATATTAGAAGATATTTCACAATTCCTTTCTCTTTTCCTTTAACACCACCAATCCCTAACCTTTATTCAGTGAAGTTATGAGAGAATCTGCCTTCTCTGCAGTGACATGTCTTTCTCCACTAAATCATTTACAGCAGGAATATTAAAAAGAGTCTCTGTCAAAAAATGGGAAAACGACAAAGACTTTTCTCATTTTTAGTGAACAGCCAGGGGGGAAAAAATTAAAACCAAAGGTATGGAGATGAGTCAAAATGGTTCATATTCCCATGAAACCATTCCAAACTCTGTATTATAGTTGGCTTAAACCTTTAAAGGCCCCTTTCAGGTAGCAAAAGTTAAGAGGTGAAAATACAACATTTGGCAATTTTTTCATGCATCAGCCTTTGACTGAGTTCCTGAAGTTAATCAGACACTTCCATGGACACATTGGGGTTTGATGAGCAATTGTTTCAAGGGGGAAACAGGAAAAAAAGGGTGTTTATTCCTAGGGAGAAGATTTCCAACAGGAATTGCACTTCCTTCTGCCAAACCCCACATCCCAAATGGGCAATCCTGTCCCCCTCCCATGCAGACTCAGGGATGTGCCCAGCACACCAAAGCCAACAGAGCCAGAACATTTGGTATCACCTGGTGGGAGAAGAAATGAGGCTGCAGTGGTGATCCCCCTGCCAGGGAGCTGCAGGATTGCATTTGAAAGCCACCCACTCCTTTTAATGCAGTTTGACTGCACCACAAAGGGCTCCACCTTCTCAAGGCCACCTGAGGGACATTGGTGGGTGGGGTTTTTCCTAGAGGAACAAACCTGTCAGGTGTTCTCTGGGAACTGGGGCAAAGCAAGTTTGTGCTTTGCTGGCTCCAGAAGGTTCCCCCAGTGCTGACAGCTTTGCAAACACCCAGAGGGGTGTGAGATGGAAAACCTGACACCACCAGCAGCCTCCCCAGACCACTGTCCCTCCCACTGCAGGGCCAACCTGATGTGCCACCAAACACCTGCGGGCTCAGGGCTCACAGGTCCTGCAGAAATTCACATTTGCTGATGGTAAATCAGTTCAAACTCTGCCTTCAACTTCTTTAGAAACTTCTGATAACTGAGCCCTCTAATTTTTGTCCTTCCAGACTCCTCTCTCTTGCACAGTCTTTGGGTGAAACATCAGTCCAACCTGTCCCTTTATTAATCACCCACAAGACTTCTCAGCTACAGCTCTCCTGAGCAGGATCTCTGCAACAGACAGCAGAACATTTCCATTTCAGTGCATTAACAAGGGGCAATAAAAACACAGCCTAAAGGGATGTGCCTGAACATTTCCAAGAAATATTGGTCTTGGACTTGTCTTCTTTTGCGAGGAAGTTTTCAGACCAAGACACCAGACAGGTACAGGCAGGAGTATTGCTATTATTAAGTATTCACAGAGCACTGATAAATCTCCACTTCTACACAAATCCCAGTACAAACACTGCCAGGATATTGCAGTGATTTAAGAAGGTACAAAATGATGCTCAGCACACTGCATTTTTAACAGAAACAGCTGAACACCATCAGTCCTTCGCCCTGTACCCACAGAGAACAAAAACAGTCCACACCATGAGTAATTACAGCATTAATAACTACAAAACTGGATGTATTATTGAACTGTTGGTCCAGCTCCCTTTCAGCAAGGCAGAATGATGAAGCTGCTTGTTACGTTCTTCTCTAAATATTTCACATTTATGGTTCTCCCCATATATATAAGCCAGCACAACAACTCAAACCTCACTCCACACCAGGCTGGGGATTTCTAAACCAACCTGGCTGCTCTTACAAGTCCTTCTACAAACCACTGGCCTGGAAATGTGACCCAGCTCCAGCTTCTCACACCAAACTCCTCTGATCTTTCTCTCCTCATGGTTCTAGAGGAATTAATTGCTCAATTTCACCATCATCAGTCCCAGCTGCTCACTGAGTTCATACTCAACTCTCCAACTCGTATCTAACTCCTGTTAGCAGACAAATGCTCAGTTATTTGGGTTTGGGAAATGTTTCACTTCAGCACTCAGCAATTACACACAGGTGTATGTTTGGGGGGGTTTCCAACATCAATATTTAAATAACTTTGCAGCCAACACAGGCAGCAGCTGCCAACGTGCTGAGTCAGGAATGTAACAGCAGCAAGTCAACAAGTGACAGGAAAATTGTCATCTTGGTAATTAAACCCACAATGAAACCCCCAGTAACCCCTCAGTGCAAGGAACTGCCTTGATTCTGGTATTGGAAGAGAAATGTCTTATTTGTAACTGAAATTATTCTGACAGTAATTCTGCACCTTAAAGTAATATCACCAGGCTGGTACGTGGGAGTCACACACAGTGGAAATTACTGGGAGAAAGGATTATTCCTTCCCAGGAAAATCAGGGGAAGCTGATTGAACGAGCTGTCAATGATTGAACAAGTTGTTCCACATTTTGGTTACCCCCACCTACCATCTTCTTTTCTTCCCAGAGCATGAAAATTTCAGAGAGAAAATAACTGAGGATTTATGAATCCAATAGTTCTGCTGGAAGTATTACACGCTGTTTATCTTCAGGTTCAATCAGCCTCTCCAAACTTAAAGTAAGTAAATAGTCAGAGGCCTGGGCACAGGCTCAGCTCCATTTCCATCTCCCAGGATCGATGGGCTCCAAGGCAAAGGTTTGCCCAGGAGCATGAGAAGCAGCAGCAGAGCCCTGCCTGCAGTGCCCCTGCTCCTGGCTAAGGGGTGGGCAGCACGGAACGAGAGCGGCCACGTCTCCTCTGTTTCCATTTTCAGGTAATAATACAAGATCAAATTCTGTCTTAGCTCAGCTGCTGGAACAGGTGGCACGAGGAGGAAAACAATTTAGGATCTTATTTGTATGAATATTGGGTCGTGTTGTGCGATGTTCTTCACTTTGTCCCGAGCGGAGGGAGAATGAGCGGCTCGGAACAAGCTGTGCTGGGCATCACCTGGGCTCCCTGGGGCCCTGCAGGACACTCACGGCGCCCTGGCCACCCCAGGCCACTGCTGTCCCCCGGGGCAAGGGGACCCACAGCCCTGAAGGTGCCTCCTGTGTCAGTTCCTGGCTTTCCAAGCCCCCGAGGGCCTTCCCACAAGTCACAGAAGGGACGTTTGCAGCGCCCAGTGCCAGCTCTGCTGGGGCACGGCTCTCAGGAGCTGCTTTGGCCAGTTAGATGAATTTGGGCAAGTGCTGCTTTTGTGTGGTTATCACAGAATCAGCAGGGCTGGAAGAGACCTTCAGGATCATCCAGTCCCACCATCACCACCCCTAAACCGTGTCCCCAAGTGCCACATCCATCTCAAACACCTGCAGAGACTCCAGCTGCCCCTGACCACTCAATCCACAGCTGCCAACAGACACGAGCCCTAATTCATGTTCTCTTCTGTCTTCTTCTGTGGTCACAACTTTCCTTTCCAATTCTAATATTTTCCTGCCTGCAACACACAGAGTGAGAGCTTTCTCTTGACCCTGATTAGCACTACTGAATTCCAGTCTTTCCATCTCCAACAAGCAGCTGTGGAAGCCACAAGAATTTTGAAGGTGTTACAGCCTCAGGAATCAACCCAAACTCCAGAGTGGTGACTCCTGGACACCCAGCAGCCCTGGGCCTGAGATTTGTGTTTTAGCTGATCCTGGTTAACAAGATGCAAGAGTGAATGAGGTGGTTTGGTCCCTGACCCTTTATATCACGGTGCCAGTGGAACTCCTTTCTTGCCTCTGAATAGCAGTGATAACATTTGCAGCAGAGCAGCATGGATTAGACCAGAGAGAACTAAGAACAGGAACAACTTCTTAGGAGATAAGAAATTAAAGCACCTAATTGCTGCAAAGAAATACACAAAAGCCAACTAAGCCCTATTAAAAAAAATCCATTCTATTCCTACTGCCACAGGGGACAAACCAAAGGCTACAGAGATGCCAGACATAAAACAAATTGTGCTCCTAAAACGAGATGAGGACTGATTCTGTGCATGCACACAACAGCTCAGCATCCAGATGAATTTATGACAAAGAGCCCAACGCATGCAGTCGTTGCCACTGCTCCTCATTTCCTGCTCCCATCTGCTCAGAGGCAGCTGAAAGCTGCTGCTCTGCTTTAGACACCCCTCTGCTCTGGGGCTCTCTGATTATGCCACAGAAGGTGAGCAGTGGAAAGGCTGATGTTAGATCTGCTGCCAGCATTTGCTGCACAAAGGACTCCAGAGCCATTGTGGCAGGGCTGCAGGGGCTGGAGATAAGGGAAATGCCTCAAACAAAGCCAAAGCAGAACCCCCTGTTTTCCCAAAGTGCTGCTGAGGCTGCTCTGTGCAAGGGAAGCGGTGCCAGCCTTCAGCAGGAAAACCCACAGGAGATCCACAGTTACCTCCACCAGGAGAAATATGGAGCATCACAGGAACAGGCACAAAGTCTGCTGGCTGGCTCTGCTCCTTGATATATGGCAGCTGAATTAGGCTGGAATTTTAATAGCAGATGCAGCTCACCACAAATGATAATTACATCGTTTATTACACTGGAAGCCCTCCCTGTTACCTCTACTCCAAGTGCAGAAAGGACACGGATGAGGGTATCCCATTAGTTCCTTTAACTCCTTGGCATGGCCCAAGCTCTGAAGAATTTCTGGATACTGCAGCCAGGTCTCTGTTACCTCCATGGAGCTAAATAAGACCCAGCTCTAAGTTAAACTGGCACCAAAACCTTATAACTGGGTACAAAAAGTTGTCAGCCACAATCAGAAAGAAATTCAGGTACACCATTTCCTCTCACCATTGTCACAACCTACTTCTGTCTCCTGGAGTTTATGCTCTTGTCAACTGATTAATCTTTTATTACTCAATTTGGCATTATGAAAATCAAATATTCCATATATAATGACTGGAAACCCAACCCCAAATTTTAAATAATGAATAACAACTTACATTATCTAAACAGCTGTTTTCAAGCCCTTTATTTTTCATTTCTTTAGTGATTTTTGATCCATACAATGTGGCAGTTTTCCAGCAGGACATAAGCAAAGCAATTATTTCACCCAGTAAAAGGTAACAGCTTTTGTGACACAGAGGTCACACACCATTACCACCACTGCTTTCTGTGCTCTTAAAATCATAAATATTTCGTTTCATCAAGGAACAGGTCAGGCAAGAGAGGGAGAAGCTGGCAGCAATAGGGCTAAGCTGCAACAGGATAAATTCTATACAGCTCTGGAGTGTTCTCACTAAAATTGGGATTAATCAACCTCCCTGGGTAACAAGGAGACAACAAAAAGGTGAATGACAACTCCATGGTAAAGATAATGAAAACTAAATGCTAAGAAAATGGATAGAGAATAGCTGGGCTAATTAAAATTGCATGATATTTAACTAATCACAAAATATTCTCACAGCTCTCGTCTGTAAGAGCTGTCAAGTCACGTAGCAGCCCTGAAGGTGATCCTGCTGGAATTCTTCCAAGAGATTCCTTAAGAACA
Source organism: Notiomystis cincta (assembly GCA_013398075.1). Taxonomy (NCBI): domain Eukaryota; kingdom Metazoa; phylum Chordata; class Aves; order Passeriformes; family Notiomystidae; genus Notiomystis; species Notiomystis cincta. The sequence continues at coordinate 3,807 of VZRX01009831.1, read as the reverse complement.
ACCTGCTTGGAGTACTCAGGGTCTGCAGAGTTTACTAAAACATTCTGTCCACATCTCCCTTATCAATACCCAGACACCTGCACGTGGCAGTGGCACATCAGTGCCCCAGCAGGACTGATAATTAATGGGTCCTGAAGCTCCCCCTCCATTCCTCCAGGTGGTCCAAAAACCCCTGCAGTGCTCTCCAACATTTCTGTGCCAGGAAAACAATTCCCAGGCCAGATGTTCTCCTGCACCTTCTCCCTCACTACAAGGTTAATTAGTAGCAAGATATCCATAAGGAGAGCACTCTACTCTCTAAAATATTATGTTTTGTTGCAATACTTTGGAAAACAAGAGTTGATTCATAATTTTGGGGGCTGTTAGCTGTTTATTATTAAACTTTTATCTGCAGGAATTCTGAATGCCATCACACCTCTCCTGCTCTCCCTCCCAGCAATGTCCCAGGCAGGCCACGGGCTTTAAAGCATTTCCAACCCTGCAAGAAGGATGCAAGAGGGAACCTCCCACCATGGGAGTTTTAAGGGTTAAAGCAGAAAATATCAAAATATCCACCCCATTCCAAGAGAAACATTTACACATTCTCAGCATTGAAGAGGAACGATAAAATTTCATAAGGCTGCCATAAAACGAGGCCAGCAGCTAATTCTGAAAGCTGGCATTTCACCAGGTGCCACAAGCAGATCAATAAATAACCACCCTAAAGTGGAGCACAAGAGGCTGGGAGGTGTGTGATGGGCAAGCTGGCAGGCAGGGGAAGGACAGCAGAGGCACGGGGCAAAATGAGGGGTTCTCTACACCTGGGACAGGGACACCCCAGCCCATCTCCTGGGAATGGCCATCCGGGAAAGGTGGGAAGCTCCTGGCTCTGGAAGGCACAGCTGGAGGTGCCTGGGTGGCTCTGAACTCCCCAGTCACTGCAGGAGCTGTGAGGAGCAGCCCAGGCAGGGACAGACACCTGGAGTGGGCAGCTCCCACCTCGTCCAGCCAGCATTCCAAAGGCAGGGAAGCCTGGAAGAGCTTTTAGCAGGGTGGGATAAGCACAACTAGGACAAGATTGTTCAAAGCCAACCTTAACCTTTGCAAATGAGGCAAAAATAGCAACAGCTCCCTGTACCTGAGAGCACAGAGGGAAAAAGCAATCTGGAAGTTCTGCTCTAGAGCAGGGTATCCTAGAAGAGTCATATATGGGAATTCTAATTTAAGGAAGAAGTTTTGGAGGGTTTCAGATGCACAGGATTATCCCTAAGTTCAGCCAGCAGCAGGGAAAGAGACTTTGAGAACTGAACTGCTGGAAGTCGTTCCAGGGAGTGGAATGAGATTCTCTTTAAGATCCTTTCCAAGCCAAACCACTCTGGGATTCCAGGATTCATTTCCCAGGCTTTTAACCAGCAGGCTTCCAAAGCATGGAGCTAAACCCCAAATCCCAAACCAGCCATCAGCACAGTGCAAGGGAGTGTCTGGAGTGCTCTAAAGGAGATCCCCTCAGCCACACATGGACAACATTCCAAGACTGAAAAAGATCCTGACACAAATTGGCCAACAGGAGGTGAATGGAGCAGGATGAGCTTTGTGTCCACAGACCAGGTAAGAGCCTGACCACCAAACCTGCTCTGCTAGCCAGCACTTGAATGTCAAAGTACAGGCTGTAAAACAGAGGAAATTCTGCTTCAAATGTCAATTTCTATTTTATTGTTTTTATTACTTGCTAATTAGAAAGCTTTTCATTCCCAAACCCCTCTGCCCCAGCACTTGGAGCATCCCAAACCAAGTCTGGAACACAGAAAGCTCAGCCTGGAACTGCAGTTTAACACACAGGGAGGATCAGGAGTGCTTCCAGAAGGCTCAAAGCCATTTGGCCCAGCAGGGGATGATCCCTTCGCTCTCCCACACTCCCTGCCAGGCTGACTAATTAGTTTTTTGAATGACCCAAGTGTTTTTGTCACATCCACCTCAACTATTCTACCCTTTTTAATTATCTGGAACAAAATGAAACAAAAACCAAGTGAATTACCCCGAAATACTCAGCGCAAACAGAATAAATTTGCATACCAAGACAATAAAGTTACATATTGTGTCTTTTCCACTGGGTCCTTGAAAAGGCACCAGCCAGAAAGGGAATAAAATGTTTATTGGAATAAGAAGTTCTTTAAAACACATTAAAAAAAGAAAGATGGATGCTAAGCAGAGAATAAAAACAACTTTAGGAAACAATGTGGGGAAAGGAGGTTTTTGAGTAATTTCTCTTTGGAAGACAAAGGAGACCAATATTGGCTCTGCAGCTCTTTGTGGGGTCCTATAAGAGCTCAGAAGTCAAATGTCCAGGCAATGTTCCATTTCCTACATTACCAGGAGTTGGGACAGGCCCAAGTGTCAAATTCAGCCTCTAATTTCCAACACCACAACCCAACCAGAAGGTTTGTGAGACTTAAGAGGCCTCTAAACGTGACTTTGAGGTGTGTGACTTCAATACAAGCACGTGAAAGAACAAACCATCAGCCTGTGCTGGAGACAGGAAGATCATTATTGCATAATTCATCAGCAAATAGACTCAGAATTGGAACTTTTTGGTAAAAGTTGTCTTAAAGTGGTTTAACCTTGAGTCTTTCTCTTAAAAATATAAAGTAAATGCAAAGCCCAGATACAAACCCCATTGTGAACAGCAGAGCAGGAGGGCAGAAGCAAAGCAGGAATGAAATCTGATTTTCCTCACACCCTCTGTCAGCATCCCACCAACAACCTGTCCTCACCAGAAAGTCAAATATCCTTTGCTGAAGCCCTCACAAAAGACCTGGAGTTTCACTTGGGCTGTGGCAGCACAAAGCAGAACGAGGAGATGACCTGACCATGACCGTGGCAGCTGCACCACCCCTGGGCAAACCAGATTTTAGTCCTTGTACATTGTGACAGCAAAGAGACCAACTGGAAAAGCTCACAAATGTCCCCTGTTCATTAAAGAAACGTCCCCAAAAGGCCATGCCAGGGGGCAGGGGGGCAGGAAGGGCCTCCTGTGACACAGCACAGTAAGAAAAGGACATTATAAAGATGGAACACAAACCACCAACTTTAATTTCATTGCTTTGTGGGTTTTAGTTTAAGGCCCAATGTTATCTTAATGTGCTTCCTGGCTCCCATAATTAAATTCACTAATCCCCAGTCTTAAGGCATCAGCAAGTTAAGCTAATTTAAAGTTACTACCTGAGCCTACATCCGTTGGTTGATTTTTTTTTCCTCTTTAGCAAAGCAACAAAATAATCAAACCCTTTCCATGGCAAGGAGGTATTTTTGTCTGTGCAACTTTAATGGCTCCTCCTCCACAGCCCTCACCCTGCACTTGAAGGGTTACAAAGAGGGAAATACTCATTCCTGAAGATTTAGATATGTCTGGATATTCAACCAAGCACAGAAAACATCTCACAACATCCCCGTGGTATAGCTGCTTGATACCCTGAGTGTTTGATACCCAGCCATCAGTATCTGATACTCAGCTATCAGTATTTGATACCCAGCCATCAGTATTTGATATTCAGTATCTGATACCCAGCTATCAGTATTTGATACTCTGAGTGTTTGATACCCAGCCATCAGAATTTGATACTCAGTATTTGATACCCAATTATCAGTATTTGATACTCTGAGTATNTGATACCCAACTATCAGTATTTGATACTCTTGAGTGTTTGATAACCAGACAGTGTTTGATACTCTTGAGTGTTTGATAACCAGTTATCAATATTTGATACCCTGAGTGTTTGATACCCAGCTATCAGTATTAGATATCCTGAGTGTTTGATACCCAGTTATCAA
>VZRX01009825.1:427546-474423 GCA_013398075.1 Notiomystis cincta | reverse complement strand
CAGCCATGAGCGGCTGCCGCGTCTTCATCGGGAGGCTGAACCCGGCCGCCAGGGAGAAGGATGTGGAGAGGTTCTTCAAGGGCTACGGCCGCATCCGCGACATCGACCTGAAGAGAGGCTTCGGATTCGTGGTGAGTGCGCCTCTTCTCCCTTCCCCAGTCCCATAGTGCTCACTTGGCGTTTGAGGATTATGAAACTACTTCGAAAGAAAACCGATTAACGCGCCCATCAAGGCTCACAGCGTGACAAATAAGCATCTACTCGTTCATTGGAATGTAATTGCTTGGTTTTATTGTCTTGGCTTTGCAGGAGTTTGAGGATCCGAGGGATGCAGACGATGCTGTCTATGAATTGGATGGAAAAGAGCTTTGCAGTGAGAGGTGAGGTATCTATTCCATGGCTTTACAAGCTTAGGTATCTAAAATAAGAGTCAATTTTAACTTGAATTGTGTTATCAACATCATTCAAACTTTTGTGTTTGTTTGCTTCTTACTTCTTTCCTGAGAACTGTAATTGTATAAAAAGTCAGGAAAGTGTAACGTGAACGTGTTTTCTCTGTTCTTCCCTTCCCAGGGTGACCATTGAGCATGCCAGAGCACGCTCGAGGGGCAGAGGCAGAGGGAGGTACTCTGACCGGTTCAGTAGCCGCCGCCCGCGCAGTGACAGGAGGTACGTGCGGCTCTGAACCGCTGCAGCTTAAAAAAAGAATGCTTTGGGCTCATCCCCGGGAACGTGAGCTGGAAAGATCTATTAAAAGGTGCTCCCTGCCTGCTAAGTCATTTGATGTGGCAGCAGGATAGTGAAGATTACAGAACTTCTCAGATATTCCTGTCATCCTTAACGTTCTCTCTCCCCTAAGTACTTAGTGCCTGCCCTAGATTGCTTGGGGCATTACATAGCTCACTTGTAATGTTTATGGTGATCTGCTGATAGCAGCTCTTGGTGCAAGCTTTGTTAATATTAGCATGGTTATATTTTATTTACTAAGAGAAGTCTGAATTGCTTCTTTCAAAACAGAAACGCCCCACCTCTAAGAACAGAAAATCGCCTCATAGTGGAAAACTTGTCTTCTCGAGTCAGCTGGCAGGTTTGTTGAAACACGATTAACTATTTTGACTTCATTTAATGGGTATGTAATGTAATGTAATTATTTTGTAAAATAATTAATTAAATTAAAACCTAATTTATTAAAATGTTTATTAATTGATATGATTTTTAGTAACGTAACTTAAATATTTTGAATGAAAGCTAGTTAACGTTAATTCATAATAATAATAAATTTATATGTTTGAGGATATATATTTATTTTTTTCTTGTTTTTAAAATCCATTTTAACCACATATTAAACCCTTTATTTGCCAGCCTATCTGTGTCGTTGGCCTTATGACGAGGAGTGCCTGTGGGTTATCCTAATCGTTCTTGGTCACTCTTGGTCGGGCCTGGTTGACTTTCCAGTCAGCTCCTACAATGTCACTTGGCCACCTCTAGATCTGTGTTTGCCGGTCTAGACGTAATCGATGCACTCCTTAAAGTGCCACATTGCAGCGGTCCCAGAGCGTTAACGAGATCTGATTCCTAAGTTGAGAGCTGTTCTTCCTGTAACGCTTCCGAATAACGAGGTCCTGGTCGAAAAGAGTTGAAAGATTGGAAATTAGGTGGTCGTTGGAATCCTGATCGCAGTAAAGTGGTCCTTGGTGACATCAAGCATAGAGAATGTCTGGATCCATCCATAGTCTCCTGATAGGGAGGGCAGTGCTATTAATGGCTTCCATCGACTGGGTAGTGTTCGGCAAGTGGGTGGCGAAGAGCCAGTCGGGCATATGTCATGACGGTATCTCCGGTCGCTTAATGCAGTTTGCTGCTTGGCTAGCCTAGGGAAATGTTAATAAAGGTAAAGTAAACTATATTTTTAATGACATATGGGGCACAAAATAATTGGCGTTATGTAAATGTAACTCTCTACTCGTATAAGACTTGTAATGTAAATGGAGACTGAAACAGTCCAAAAATATATGGGTAGTAGTTCAAAGTCAATCCAGTATATATATAAAAATGTGCTTTTTTATTTCTTTTTCTCTCTCTCTTTCTTTCTCTTTGCTACTTAATCTATAAAATCATTGTAGACTAATACTTATTTAATGTTAAGACCCTTTATTAGCATTTTGCTTAAAGCAATATGCTTTCCTCATTTATTTCGTGCCCTGATACAGATCGTGATAGAGATAATGCCATTTTGATAGAATACAAGTATGGCAGTTGCCATGTTTGTGATTTATCTAACAACTTCTCTTTCAGTAGTCATAAGTTTCTTTTGTTTGCTTTAAACTGCTTTTGTATAGATAAGTGTTGATTTCACTTCTTTGCGTAACATGAGTGGTCTTGTGTTAGGATCTCAAAGACTTCATGAGACAAGCCGGGGAAGTAACCTTTGCAGATGCACACAGACCTAAGTTAAATGAAGGGTGAGTCCATCGAGTGACCTCCTGAAATCTGGAGTAACCTGTCTGTGTAATAACTGGGGAGGGAAGCTGGCTGCTTTCAGTGCCAGCAGCTGTTGGTGGCTTAATTTAGCTACCCTTTGAAAATGCACGTGGGAGATGTTTGGGGAGGGGAATTTCTCGTGCTTCAGTGATGACAAGGGATAATTACACTGAGCAGTGTAGGGTTTGGGGGGTTGTTTGTTTGTTTGTTTTTTTCTCAATGTAAATTTTGCTTGTATGGGTAACTTCAGCTTCTAATAGTAAACTTTACATTTGGGAATTGTTTTTTTTTTCCGTAGGGTGGTTGAATTTGCCTCTTACAGTGATTTAAAGAATGCTATCGAAAAGCTTTCTGGTAAAGAAATTAATGGAAGGAAAATCAAACTAATAGAAGGCAGCAAACGGCACAGGTATGGCTTTCTGCTCTGGGACAATGGCTTAGCATTGACTGGGAGCCGTGGCGGGGGGCAGCCGGGCCGGGGAGCGGTGCTGGGTGCGTGGCTGGGCCGGGCCCCTCGGTGACTCACGCTGGCGCTCTCGGTCGCCCCTCAGCAGGTCCAGGGGCCGCTCGCGGTCGCGCAGCCGCAGCTCGTCGGGGTCGCGCAGCCGCTCGCGGTCGCGCAGCCGCAAGTCCTACAGCCGCTCACGCAGCAGGAGCCGCAGCAAGTCGCGGTCCCTCAGCAGGTCGCCGCTGCCAAACAAGAGCCAGAAACGCAGCTCCTCCAGTAGATCCAAATCGCCATCGTCCGTCGATCGGCACAGGTCTAGGTCGAGGTCCAGATCTGTTGACAGTGGCAACTGAACTATAACTAACTTGCCCTGGGGGCCGTTTTTTAAACCATACTTGCTAAAACTTGTGGTAAGTATGTGACTTTCTGTGGGGAAGGGTTTGGATGGGGAGGGGGGAGGGAAGGGGGAACTTTGTAGATGCGGACCATGGTGGGAAGGGTTATTGACTAATTGTATTAAATGTTTTTTGATAACCCTTTTCTTGCTCACATTTTTTTGTGAATGTCTGAAGTGTATAGTTTGTGTATATTGGCAGAGCTCTTTATAACTAAAGCAGACAAATTTTTTTGTACTTCGAAGTCATCTGAACACTTAATTCTCAGTATATTCATCTGTGAATAGCAACTCAAAAACGTTAGTTTAGTATCTCAGACTGATAGCTTTAGGCATCTAAGAGCTCTCTATGTGCTGTACATAAAGCTTTATTTCAGAGGGTATTTTTTTGTGCTTTTGAGACATTGTTTCAGCTATAGGTCAGCAGATTAAATGCTGGTCGGTATTGGTAATAAAACTTTATTTTAAAATATTTTCGTTTAATATAACTTGCACTACACTAAGAAAATGCCCATTTCACTGCCCTGTGGTAATAATATTCTATAAAGCACTCTTTATTTCTTGATACCTAAGAATGAAATAGTTCAAATAAAGTATAAAGAAACATCTCTGCTTCTAGTTTGTTTCTTGGTGGTAATAAAGTGGTTGAGACTTGAAGATGGAGCTGTGGCAATGTGATAACTTTGTGGGAAGGCATGAGAATTAGCATCCTTTTAAATAACTCATGTGATGTCCTTGGATGTCTCTCTCCTGAAATAAGAACATGGATAATCAGGCTGTCATAGTTCATAGCAAAAAGTGGAGGGGATGATTCATTTACCTTTTAATCACTTTGGATAATAAGTGTGGAATGTTAAAGACAGATGTAGTAAGCATAGTCCATTAGTGTGTTTGTGCATGTGCATATGAGAACACTGAGGGGTAGAAGCCATTTTTGTAGGCATTAGTCCTTGTTCTAGGCGAAGAGGGATTTTTAAGTTGGTGGGTGGGGGTAATGCACCAGTATTACCCTGAGGCTCTGTGTTGTAGTGTTTGTGCCTTCCTGTGGTAGCAGTTGTCTGCAATCCCTGTATTTCCCAAGCCCTCACCCACAAGAGAACATCAAGAATTCAATTTTTAAAATAATGTGTTTTCTTACAAACTGCTTTACAAAGCTATTCTAGTCATCTGCAGAAACTTTCAAAAAGATTTTTGTAGCCTAGGCTAGGATTTGGATAGATGAAGGTGGTTCCCCTCGGAGGGAGGTGTGGCCTTGTGGGAGGTGAGGCATTTGGCCTCTGCAGCCCTCTCTCCCTGTGTCCCTGCTGCTGCAGAGTTCTTGGGTGCCGGGCTAAGGAAGGAGGAGGAGCTCTTGTACCGGGTGGGTCTGTCTGTTGAGGTGACTCTGTTGGGCTGCCAGGCACTCCTGGGAGCAGGTGCTGGGAGGAGGTAGGATCCACAGTTCACTGGATTGTTACCAGTCAGCTCTGGGGAGTGGGAGGCTTCATTCTCAGAGCCTTAGTGGAGCAGATGCTGGATCACCCCAAGAGGTGTGGAACAAGAAGGGGGCTTTAACTTCAAGGGACAAAGGCAGGAATCACACTCATCAGGGTGGAAGGTCAGCTGTGTTGAGATCTCAGATCTACTTACTTGGATGGTGATGGGCTTCTGTGTCCGAGTGGGGCTTGGCTTCAGCTGGAACCCAGGTAGCTGAAGGCACTGGATGTGATGAAAAGGGTCATTGATTTCTATCTCAGGCTAAATGTGAAGTATTATCTGTTCTATAAATAGTTGTTCTGAATTCTGTTTCTAGACCACACCACTTACTTGCCTTGCTAGCAGCATGAACAGGTGTCTGCATTTTCCCTGGGAAGCTGGCTGTTGTATTGAGCTTCCTGTTAAACTCCCAGGCTTTGCAGTATGGAGGCTTATGCTGATTTCTGGCCAGAAATTACTCTGTGTTTATTGTAGGTTCATGGTACGAACCTGTTTATTCTTAATCAAGGTGAGCTACTTCGGGTTGCAAGGCATGGTTTGGACACTGGAGATGTCTATGCCAATCTCTCCTGGTAGTGTGTGCACAGTGTGACCATACCTAGGTGGAGCCTAGGACAGGTGTGTTGAGTTCACTGACTGCTGCAAAAGAAGGCACATTTAAGGTTCAGCTGGGTTTGGAGGTACAGCTTGCTCGGCCTGAACTCAGCAAACAAAGACAGTTTGTGTAGCCATGATCATGGTTTGTGCGGCCTCTGCTGTGGGGGGATCAGTGGTACCACTGGAGGATGGAGAAACCAACAGCCCAGGGGCTGCTTGCTTGTGCATTGGATCTCGCTGGCTTCTGCACAGAGGAACTTTGACAGCTGATTCTGGGTGTGTGAGAGAAGTTACATCAATCTGCAGTGATATCATCAGGATCTACTTCCATTGTGTGCCAGCGGGACAGTTCCAGGTAAGTGAAATTAGGAAAGGGAACTGATGCAGGCAGTGGGTTTCTCACAGGTACAACTGGGACAGTCACTTGGCAGCATGTTCTTCACCTGTCCCAAAGGGTTGTCACAATGAAGTCGCTGAAAGTCTCCTCCTTTCTGGGCTGGCAGAGTGAGGCTTAGTCTGGAGCAAGGTCTTTGGGGAACAACTGGGTGCAGATGGCTCCGTGGCTGGTGTGAAATGACCATATAGGTAAGTGACAGAACAGCTGGAGACCTATGAGCTCGCTGCAGAAGGTGGAGCTTGGAGGGTTGTGAGAGCAAGTGCTGCAGAATCCGTATATTGTTTCCCTGGTTTTCCACTGTTTCTGCAATGTCTGGACACTGATTTCATTTCTTGAGCACTAAATGTGTCCACACCTGCACAGATAAGTTTTGCTGCATCTGAAGAAAGAGAAAAATGTGAGAATAGGCAGTTCTGAAACCAGGTTATGGAAGGATTGTGACAGCTACAGCTGGAATTACTGGATCATTTAAAACAAGAGGAATGAACTTGGGAGTCCTGCCAAAAGACTGAAGCCATTTTGTTTCCAGTCATTTATGCCCCAGAGGCTGGAACACAACCCTTTTGTTGCAGTAGTCTTGCCAGCACCTGCACGGGTGTTTCCAGTGTCAGCTGCTTTGCACTGAATACACACCCAAGGATCCAAATGAGTGTGAGTTTTCCCCCCCATTAAGTTATCCTCCAGCATAGCTATAAGATGTGGTAAAGTGATTCTGAAGCAGCTCTGTAGCAGCTACTCTGCTGCATCTCTGTGCCAAGGCACTGCAGAAAGCTGGACTGGCAGCATCAGAGGGGTGGTGAGTGCAGGATCTCACTCACCAGTGCATCCTTCAGCCATCTGTGCAGTCAGCTGAGCTTTGGCATTAGGGACCTGCTGGAGCTGGAGAAGAGGCTACCTCACATCTATACCGTTATTGTATATATTTTTAAATGAAGTTTCAATCTCTTTATGTGCTTTTCTAGCAAAAGATCCAAATGTTTTCTTTCCTTTGTCTGCAGTACTTGGCAGTTCTGTCCTCTCAGGGAATCACTTAACAGCTTGAAGCAAAGCTGGAATTTGTTGCATTAAAGAATATGTAACATTTTTGTTGAGCAAACACCCCTGTTCCTTGCATGTGCTCAGTGCAAGTCATGACTTCTGCAGGATGTTCACTGCAGCTTCAAACACCAGACTGTGAAAACATGAGCACTGATAGTTTTGGTAGTTTGTAGCTGTAGGAAACATCCTGCTGGTGCAGGAAGTCCATGGAATATCCAAGGTTTTGGGTTACCTCTGAATTTTTGACTCTGATTTGAATTTAATGTGTTGGGTATGTTATCCCTAGTTAAAGAGCAGCTGGATTCTGCCTTTATAAAGCAGTGATTCATTGGTAGTTATACTGTAAACATGTATGGCTTAGCTTGGAAAGTACAAGAAATAAAGGAGCAAAGCAGTACTTGCCATTGGCTTTCTTTATTCTGTCATGGATCCGAAAGACCAGGATGAGCAGAAATCCTTCTCCAAGCTGGAACAGCAAGTAGAGTAGTGGGAAGAAGTACAGGGGGCCAATGATCTCAGGGGCAAAGGTGACCTTGAGGATAGCTGAGCAAAGCTGTGCGTTCTGGCAGCCAGTTTCCATGCACACTGCTCGCCTGCACCTGGAGGAGAAAGAGTTAAATAGAATACAGCTTTAATTTGCTTTCAAACAACTGAAACAGACCCCTGCCCACCTTGCTGGTGCAGCACTTGCCTCTGGCAGGAACAATATTGCAATCCCTAGAAGGTTTTGCCTCCTGCTCCCTTTGCAAGGGGCAGAGACAGATCATGTTACAAATGTGGACTTTGTTCATAATGGTATTGGAGGCCTTATGTCCTGCTCTGGACTGTACAGCTTCCTGCAGGGAAGTAATCTCCTGAGGTGATAAGAGTCCAACATATGAAGGCATAAAATAGGATTAGGAGGATTTCTACCTCATTTAGGTAGGATGAGGAAAAAAGGAGGAGGAGGTTTTATATGACAGGTTTTCATTCTAAATTCATGGGGCTGCAGCTGAGTGCACTGACTGGTTTGGGGTAGTAATTAGCTGGGGAATAATTGTGTCACTTGGGGTTTGAACTCTGTTGGTATTTCACAGTTTTGGGGGTTTTTGGGGTTGGGGGGAGGGGTTTGGTACTAATAATTCTTTTTCCCCAGGTTCCTTACTAAGAGCAGAGGTTGGTAACATGTTTAGGAGGTCACTGGTGACCTTAAGCCAAAACCATCCATCTGCTTGTTCAGGGAACCTTCCATGGTGATCAGGTGCCTGTGCCAATAAAACCTCCTTAGCTATTCCTCCCCTCTCAGCTAAGCCAGGGAGAGGTTAAATTAATTTCCCCTCCCACTCAAGGAATGGGAGCCGCTGGCTTGGGACCAGCTTTTACTGTGTCTGGCTGTATTCCTAGGTCCTATTTTGGTGAATGGGGTCAGTCAGTGATCTACAGAAGTCCATTCCTCAAGTGCATGTTTTCACCATTGCAAAGCAGAGCTGCCACAGCTCTCTGTTCCTGCCCACAGGGAGGGGAGGGAGGTGTGGAAGAGCATACCGGTCATCAAGCCTGAAGGCTGCAGAGACAGCGTAGCCCAGCAGGAATCCAGTAAGAGGCATTAAGGCAGAAGATCCCAGGAGAGATGGTGAGAAGACAGCCATGATACAGCTTCCCATATTGGCCACAGACAGGACAATTATAGCAGCAGATGACAGTAGAAGCATTACCATCCCTGCCTAAAATAAAAGTGATTGAGATGTGGACAAGAGAGAAATCCCCAGCAAAATTTGCCTCAGCTGTTAGAAGCAGGTGTACCCCGTTCTCTGTCCATCACATGTGAGGTTACACAGAGGGCATAAATGCCTTTCATGGACATAATTGTTATCAGTAATCAACAAAAGACCATCCTGGGCTGTTACTGAGAGAGACCTTAAATAGCCTAATACCTTTCTAGTCTATATGCAAAATGACTGGTCTTGCTGAACAAGCTGCTTGTTCCCCAGGCATTGCTACTTGTCTCTGTCCGGGTCCCTTTGTGGCTCCCATCCAGCCCAAGCAGGTACTGAGGAAACCACTTTACTCACAGGTAGAGCCTAGTGGAGTTCTTGAGTTAGACAATGGTGTATGTGGTTGTCTGGACTTCTGTTTAGCAGTTTAAATGCCTGATGTGTAAAGGAGGCAAGGACATGACTCCAGGCCTAAGTGGGCACTTGGTGGTCTATTGGCTTCTGTTGGATAGGTATCTCAATGACTTAAGCAGCAATTTTGTGATTTGATTTTTGCCTTGTGCTAGACCTCTGAGGACAGTGGAGTGGTTTTAATTTGTTTTGGATGGTTATTGTTTGTTTGATTGGTTTCTATCTGGGTTTGCTTTGGTTGCAGCAGTAATTTGGGGCAGTGCCTATGAGCTTCATTAGTGCTGATATAGCAAAAAACCTCCAAAGTTAAAACTGAATCAAAAGGAGAGCAAGGTAGGAAGCTGGCTACAAAACATCTGCCTGGAAAAGATGGATGACTTCTCCTTGGGCAAATACTTTAACCATCAAGGTGGTGAAGTGGATATCTTGTGTTCTATCCTCAACCCTTTCACTGTGTCTTAAAGAAGTTAATGAAACCCTCCTCCAGGCCCTGGATTCAAGGCCACTAGCACAGCGTACTGCTTACCTTGGTGATTAGGCGGGTGTACTGCGGTTTCCTCTCGTTCAGGACGATGCCAAGGGCGCAGGGGATCAGCACCAGCACCAGGGAGGTGACCATTCCTTTGTAAGGCACCTGGCCCTCCCAGCCACCCTCATGAAGTCCTCCCGAGTACAGGTACACCAGCAGCGGCATTAACCCGATCGCCAGCACCATCGAGCACGCGGTCATTACAACGCTGACAGGAACAAAGGACCCCTCAGTAGAAGAGCTACACTTCTAAAAACAGAATATGCTAATCTGATTACTTGCTTGGACAGATGATTTTAATATAAGATTTTATCTTTTATTTTTTCCCAACTTGTCGCTGAGCTCTCCCCAACATCAATGTCAGGTTATAGAAGGATGTGATATAAAGGGAGAAGATGACTCAAGTTTCATACAAGCTGAGAAAGGACCCTTGTCATGGGTACAGCTCACATTTCAGAAATTCACAACTGAGAGAAAAAGTAATACTTTGTATTTTCGTGCTGGATCTTGTTTTATTGCTAGGGTTTGTTGGGGAGTGGTGTTCTGCTAGTTCAACATTTCTCACTGATGCAGCCTCTTCAGGCAGCATGAACAGTTTACACAGAACTGCATGGATAGGTACAGCATTTATGTGTGCTCTATGTACTCCTACATGGAGGAGAAAAAGTGCTCCTGCCCCTGTGTCATCAAGAGCAGCATGCCAATGCTTCGGGGAAAGGCACAAAGTCCCACTGTAAAACAGAGACAAATTAACTTACCGAGCAATATGAGTGCTTTAAAAGTGTTTTGGACTTAGTATTTCAATCTTTGTCCAGCTTCTTGGGGCCTCCTAATGTTGATTAAATTAGTTTCTGAATCAGTCATGTGACTAGACTGGCCTGGACAATGAACAGGTACATAGCTTTCCTTACCTGAGGTTCATGTCCCCTCGCAGTGCCAGGCTGAAGATGTTGGAGAGGTTTCCCCCTGGGCAGCAGCCACAGATGAGGATGGCCAGGGATTCTGAGGTGCCCAGCTGGAAGAGCTTGCCCAACATGAATGCTGTCAAGGGCATGATGCTGTACTGAGCCATTATGGCTATTGCCACACCTTTAGGTCTCCTGAGGTGAGTTGTGATCTTTGCTATCTCCATTGTGCATCCCAGAGACACCATGATGACGAGGAGGACCACGATAAGGATTACATTCAGGGCTGTGTCCATAGCCTGCTCTCCAAGTGCAAAGGGTGCTGCCACACTGGTCAGGGAGGTGCTGCTCTGCATGCAACCTGGGCTCCAAAGTTCTGGGCTATCAAAAGCTCCTTTGGTCTTGTTCATCCTGTTGAGGGGTAAGGAGGTCCCTTCTTCTGTAAGTGGCTGGGAAGGTGAGGGAAGGATTGATTCAAAAGTCCAAATAACATTCAATTAATGCAAGCAAAACATGAGCTCTCTTTCAGGACACCACTCTTACCTTTCAGCAGCAGCAGCAGCAGTTGAAATGGAAATCTGTGTTTAGAGCAATCAGCTGTGAATCCCATTCACTTTGGAAATATCCTGTGCAGTTTGTGTAGCTTCTGCTCTGGTCCTCCACCTCTTCCAGCATCCACCCTCACAATGAGACAGCTGGTGAGAGCAAGAGGGAGACAGGTAAAGATGGGCACTTCATATGAAGGAAAACGAACCAGAGCTCCTCTCATTCACAAGATACTGCTGAGGCCAGTGCTTGAAAACATGTGCATCCAGGGTACTTTGTTTTTAATGAGATTATAAGATACTTATTTTCTGGCCATAAATAAAGCTTCTGATAGCAAGGTCTAGGAAGATATTACTATGTGGGTGAGTAATCTCTCTAGTAAACTCTTAGGAGCCTTCATGTCTCTTTCCCTGATGTGTTAAGTCTGATGCTGTCTAGACATTTTTTGGCTGCATACAAAAATGATTTCTCCAAGCCTTACCAACACTGAAAATATTATTCCCTCCTAGGTGCTGAGGGAAGGCTCTATGTGGTAGGTACCTCAGCTGCAGTGTAAGGCTGGGCTCGATAGGCACAGCAGTGCTGCATTCAGGACCTGGGGTGCTGCAGACATCCTCCAGGTCTTGTCCAAGCAAAGCCAAACAGGCAGCTCTCACCCTCCCCGGACTGGTACCTGCCATGTGCCTTCAGTTCAAGGCTGCACAGCACAACACACTTTCAGTGCTCTGGCGTGCAGGGAAGCAGGGCCTGGGCAGATGGTGCTGGGGCAGGAAAAGGGGTTGGGAAGGTGGTTGATCCTCCACCTTCTGCAAGGGTGACTGCTGCTCATCCTGCCACTGCTCCCCGTCCCTGGCTGTGGCAGGGGATGTGCTTCCCTACACCTGCTATGCTGGGGGATGGCACGTTGCCTGCCTTCCCTTGGGTGCCAAGCTTCCTGATCCCTCAGCAGGTTTTGCCTTCATTTAAGGCATTTACTGCCTTCAGATGGACCTGAGCCATCCCCTGAGCCGAGGGAGGGACTCTAGGAACAGACAGAGCCGAGCACATTAAAGCAGAGCAAAATGGATGCTGTTACCTTAGCACTGGCAGATCACCCGCTGCTCCGTCCTTTCCTGGCTGAGCTTGGCGAGCCACAGCACTCGTCAGTCCTCTTGCTTCAAGAAAATCCCCCTGCTAAAATCCTGTCCTCTGCTTGCAGGATATAAAGCCTGGGTCTAAAAGAGCCTCACAGATAGGGAAGTTGTTGTTATTTGATAGTTGTACTAAGGGATTTTAACCAGGGAGCTTTGCTGCACTATGGCTGAGCTCTAATTCCTTTGCTGAAGGGCATTATGATGCTGCAGTGGCATGTCCCTGGCTTCTATTCATCTGGGAGCTCAGCAGGCTCAGCCTCTGCAGCCCTATTGCTCTGGAAACACTGCTGGAGGCAGGCAGGAATGTGAGAGCTGTTCTCCTTGCTTTGGGAGGAACTTGCTTTGGTTGGGAACTTTGTTTTCCAGGCTGGCAGCCAGGCCGGAAAAGCAGCAACAACAGCTCAGGAGGCCAGCACAGGCATCCCCCATCGGGTGGGAAGGAGCAGTGCCTGAGGCTCCCAGTGGCTCGGCACACCCATCCCATGGCTTTTACACCTCTGAGAGCCCCACACTGCCCTTCCTGGGGACAAGGGTCCCTTCACTGAGTCACAGTGGTGCCCTGAGCCCTCTGTGCCACTGTGGTGGCAGAGTGGTGCCTGGGCTCCCTGCTGGGCCCTGGCTGAGCAGGTGGGGCAGCACTGTGTGCATTTTGATTTTCTGTGGGCATCTGCAAGACTGCCAGGCACAAGCAAGGGCTGCCCAAGGAGCACATGGGCAAGATCCATAGGAATTAAAAGTTCAGGAGCAAAGCCCACAACAATCCCTTATCTCTTTGTATCCCTTTCTTCAGGATTTTTTCCCCTGTGAATCCCCAGTCTTCCTAAAGAAATGCTTGTTTTTCACTGTTTGCCTTTTAGCTGTGTGCTGAATTTTTGTGAGAAATGCAAAAAGAGTCAAGCCAGGCAATAAAGTGCTTATGAAGTGTCACTGCCTTGGCAGCACCCTCTCTTCCCCTAAACTCCACGTAGCTCAGGTTTTTAAAATGACAATGTTCTAACACTCTCCCCCTTTGCAGGACTGTAGAAGAATGCTTCAACGACTCTAATAATTTTAAATGCTTCAGTGACTCTGATGATTTTAAAACTGCCTGCTAGTTGTTCATTGTTCAAGCATTCCTGCTGGTTCCCGGTAGTTAACGGAGGAAACACCACAGGAGCCAAGGTAGAGACTGGTTGAAGAAAGTAGAATAAATTAGGATCATTATTTCACCTGGTCCACGCTTGGACATTCCGTTATTTGACATGGGCACCAGAGCAGGGCGTTTGCATTCACGTGTGGCCGAAGAAGCGCAGGTCAGCTCTGAAGCTGCTGCTCCCTGCGGCTGGAGCGGGCAGGGGGGTGGCCGGAGGGATGTCCGGAGGAAGGAGCGCGCTGGGCCCGGCTTTGCGCGGCCGCGCTGCTGCCCCGCTGCCCAAGTCCTCCTTGCTTCAGAGGACGCTTTAGCCTTGGAGAAGCCCCTGATTAATCGGCGGGCAAAGCGTGCCTTTTCCTTCCGTCGGCCCCTTCCTGAAGGGCTCCTAAAGGCTTGTGCCGGTTTGGACACAAATCGAGGAGGAAACAACCCGGAAGGGAGTCTCTCTCCTCTCTCCTGCCAGCCAAGCAAGCAGGTCCCGGCAGCCCCCACCCCTCACGGGTTCGGGAGAAAGAACCTCTCAAACGAGAGTGAAAAAAAAATCCTGTTTATTTAACAAAGAGAGTTCCCCCTTCCGTCCCAGAGGTGGAGATCGGTGGGTTCCCCACAGTTTCTCTCACGTGTCCCAGGCCCAAGGCCCAAGTAGAACCGGGCCTCCCCGCCGGGTCTGAGGNAGCCGAAAACCGTCCGAACAGGAATAGAAACCGCCGAGGCAGATCTCTGTCCCTCTCCAGTCGAAAGCTGAAAAATTAGTGAGCACCCCTCCCGCCCTCCTCCGCTATAGCAGAGAGGAAAAAAAGTCTCCAGCCGGGTAAAAATCTGTAAACATTCCGGCTGCAAGGTCAAGTGAGCGCTTCGAAGAGTCCTCCCGGCTGCAATTTAAAAGTACAAAAAACCACTTCCAGCAGGCGATGGGGAATACAGGATTGCCACAGCATCACCCCACGACAAGGCTGCTGAAGGGCAATCCTGCCGCTGCTGCCCGCCTCTCCGGCGCGCTGAGCGGCGGCAGCGCCCGGGCCCGCCCGCGGCTCCGGCCCCGCTGGTGCCGCTGGAGGGCACTGGTCGCATGGCCGAGCCTCGCTGCTCGCCGGGGAGAGCACCCCGTCCAAAACGCGCCGTAATCGGTCCAGATCGCTGTGCCAGGTAAGGAATTCCCAAATTCACCGGTACGGTCAAATACAGCACGCATCAAGAGATGCTTAACAAGCCGGAGGCACTGAAGGAAGCATTTAAAAAAAGGATAAAAAAATAATCTATATAAGAAAATATGTACAACTTAGCAGACTTCCTGTTGGAGCTCAAAATATTGTGGATTTTTTTTTTGTTTAAGGAGTTAGTGCTTCATGCTTTTATAATGCAACTTCATAAATTCATCTGATAAATACAAAACGATTTATGTGCCCCTTTCAGTGGTGGGGGGAGCTGAAGTCCGATTTCTTAGTTCACAGTTGGGATCATCATCTCTTCTGTGTTTCTACAGAATTTAACATAACCTAAGCTCAGTCCTGGCTGCCCAAAGGCCCCGTTTCAGCAGCTGTGCCCGACAGGAGCAGCAGTTCTTGATTATATCAGATTTCACACTGTTCCACCCAACACAAGACATGTCTCTGACCTCTGGTGCCCACATTTTGCCCAGGTAAGGTTTGTGAGAACAGTGAGAACTGTACAGTGATGTGCTTGGCTAATCAATTTGCTCATTTCTGTGTGATTTTGAGGCAATTTGCCCGCCACAGCCCTGCCCACATGCAGGCACTATGCTGGAGCAGGGATGGAACAAGGAGAGCTGCTGCAGAGACAATCCTGATTTGTCATGACTTGTCCCAGCTGGAGACCCAGGGTGGACTCAGCAAGGTCAGCCAGAGCATGCTCCAGTTGGTCAGCAGTGAAAAAGAAGCTTGCTCTGATGCCTTTTCTCTGTTAGGAGACTATTTTAAATTTGAGTTTGCTGGGCAGGTTGGCATTGTTTATACCTCAAGTGTAGGAAACTCTGTAGAAAGAAATGCTGCTCCTAAGACTGTGAGGTGCTTCAGTCATTTGGAGCAACATTTCTATCATATCAGTACACTGAATCTGCCTCTGAATTTCTAGAGAGGCTTTCCACCAGCCCTCAGGGAAATACCTAAGGGCCTTGGTGGGTGGGAAGGGTCCTGCCCCATCCTTCCAGCAGTGTTACTGCCCTAAGGGATTTCAGTTACTCCAGACAGAGAGCTCTGGAGATGGGTGATGTTTATGGTAGGCAAGCCCAGGTTGCCATAGATTTCTGGCTGCTGTGATAGATTTTCTGTTTCCATAAGGAACCTGTAGCAGTGGGCAATGTGATGATACATGGGAAAGACTCTGTTTTCCCTTGGTGGGAATCAAGCTGCAGGTCTGGGGCAGAAACCCCCTTGCTGATGGCTTGAGGGGAGCACTGGGGGCACCCCATGTTCCCATATACAAAGGGTGTTTCTGTTTTTCCTACCTCTGCCTGCAGGAAGGGTGTCAGTGTGGTGTTGAAGCAGGTTCACCTCAAGGGCAGATTTTTTAGGAAAAACTCTACAGAAGCGAGCCTGTTTGTGTCTGTGATGCTTATTTTTCTCTGTAGGAAGAGATATTTTTATTGTCCAATGTAGTTAGCTATTTAATATGTAATTAGTGGGTCTAGTTAATCTTGAATGTTTCATTTCTTTAGGGACCAGATGTCAAAGACAGCTTCAGAAAAATGTGACAGCTTAAGTTTTCTTGCAACTTTGATAAAATGCTGTCAGCAGGACGTTCCCTAAACCTGTCTCCAATCTGTATAGCCTTGACTATTGCTCTTAGCTTCACAGGAGAAATGAACCTTGTTCATTGACCTTTGAAGGGTGATAACTATACAGAAAATGCTGTGTTCTTTCTGGGTCACATGAGAAGCCTCTGGCATGAGCTTGTGAGAGCTCCTGTGGGCAGCAGAAGATTGCCCAGTTGCTTGCCTAACTTCCAGCTGTGGATGCTGTACAACTACAAAGGACAATTGCACCTTGAGCTGAGGCAAAATAGGCTGTGCCTGTTTTGTATCAAAGCTTGTATTTTAAATTACTTCATTTGGTAGGTTGTGCTCAAGTTCTAATGTCATAATGTGCTCATAATTCTAAAGTCTGATTGTCATGCTCAATTAGTGTCATGGACTATTCTTCTTCCCACATAATGAATATGAAGATTTAAAACAGGAGATGGTTAGGAAAGTGGAAAGTAAGAACTCCTGGGGAAAACCAGGAAGTCTAGGACAAAGGTAGACTCATCACCCATTTATTCTCCTCCTGCTACTCCCCAAGCTCACCTATGAAGAGCAGCCAAATTAACTTAATAAGTGAGAGAAATTTCCATGTTAAGGAGAATGCATGGAAACTACCACCAGAGTTAATTTTAGAAATGAGTGCCCAAGTGGCTGTGTGGGAGACCTCTAAAACCAAGAGGAGGAAAAATCTCGTTTTTCGGAAAACAGAAAGAAACAATTCAAGTAATGCAGTCCCAAATAGTACTATGTTTAAAAGCATACCTGACCTTGCAGGACCAAGCTGACCCTTTGGAGTTCCAGGGCTAATAAAGAGGAAAATGGTGGTGCTGCTGTGGAGCTCATGGCTTTGCTCAGTTCTTGTCTGCCCTTTCAGGCATCACTGTCTGCTGTGCCTGGAAATGACCTTGTCTCTCTCCTCCCCTGCCCTTGTGGTTACTCGTGCACTTTGCAGGGAAGCCATAGACTGTGAGTACTAGGAGGTCAGACCTCTCTCTCTCAAAGGTGTTAGGATCTTCAAGAAGAGGCCACCTTAGTGTGCTTAGCAGCAAAGGACTCCTTGAGAGGCAGAAATGGCTGCAGCAGCCACACTGCACATTTTCATGAGGCTGAGGAATGAAATGCCATTGACAGGATGGCTGGAGTCACTCTAGATCTTGCTCCCTGCTTGGTTACCATCATCTGTGTGGGGAAAGCTTCTGAAGTGATTTGAGCCTAATAAGAGATAAGCACAGCACATTCTTGGTAGATAAAGGTTTTCTTCTAAGCCTTCTTCTGTTTGCAGCATGCACAGAAAGGCTGGTGTGAAAGCCTGGCTCCCATAGGACACTCACTGGGGTGTCCTGAGTGTTCCAGCCCAAGAGAGCACCCCAGGTGGGCATGGAGGACAGCAGGGATTCACAAGGCAGCTGAGGTGTGGCATCTGAAACCACATCCCAAGGGATGTTTGAAGCCTGGATAGTCCTGGACTGCTGGCCAAGCTCTTGTGATCCACAGTCCACCAGTGGAGAAATCCTCAATAAGTATCTCTGTGTTCAGCAGCACTTGGATATGGTGACCTGTTTGTGTACACCATAAGCTCTGTGAGTGCTCAGTGCTGGGGCTATGCCACTGCTTTTTACTTTGGGTTTGTGCACTCCATTTGCTTTGTTGCCTCTTTCTTCAACTTGTACTTGCTGTGACTGGACCCTGATTCAGTCTGAAGAGGCAGGATGTGCAGAGTTTATGGTCTTCACTTGCAGGAGAAGAGAGCTGGACCTATTTCCTTGCTTAGCATCCTGCTGTAGGATGCAGGCACGCCAATTTCTGCCTCTCTCCCATCATCCTGCTAAAGCCCTGTTACTGCCTGCCTGGACTGAGCTATTGGCCTTTCTGCAGGGTGCAGATGTGCCACAAAAATTTCAAGAGGACTGTTGAAAACCCTTTGCTTATTTGTGTACTTTACCCATCTGCCATCTTTGGCAGCTCCTTAGGCCCACGTGGGCTGAGGTCTGTCTAGAACAGCAGCCTCTGGGTGGCTGGATCCCAGTTTGGGTGCCAAACATATTCCTGCTCCTCATGAATGTTTTGCTGAGTTTCTGGGCTGGTGGAAAACTTGTGTATTAGGCACTGCTGTGTTATTGGTATTCCTGTGGTCAGCCCCTGTGCTTGGGGCCTGTCCAGGCCAAACCCAGCAGTGCAGTGCTTTTGTCTTGCTTTAATTAATTGGAGTAGGACACAGTTATTAGCAGCGTGTTTTTGTTTCCATTTGTTCATTCTGACAGCAACCAAAGGAAGCCATTATCTCTGCAAGAGGATGTTTCAGCAAGTGCTATGGTAAATAAAGCTAACAGGATCAGTGCAAAGGAGAGGATCACATTCTCTTAAGGACAGCAATCGATAATCAGGCTGTTACATGCCAAATCCTTTCAAGAGGCACGATAGCGAGTTCACACTCAGATCAGCCTTTAATCTTAGAGGATCACTGACCTCTTTACTGGCTGATGTATTTCCCACAGTCTACCTGCCCTGCAACACAGGTTTCCCTGTAAGACATGTGGCAGTTCTTTCAGCACCTTTGGACACAAATAAAATAAGTTGATGGCACCCACCTGCCCCTTTTGGCCAAGACATTTCTGTATGGATCAGGCTCAATTTTATTTTATAAAAAAAAAAAAGAAATTTGTAGCCCTCAGGGATTTACAGAAAAGTTTGAAAATATGATCATAAACTTCAGGAAACCAGAGTGCAAGTAGCAAAAGCTCAAATGTTTATAATTTTCTTTAAAAAACAGAACAAAATGACTTGCAATTTTATAGCTATGATTCTCTGGAGCCTGATGCATAATTTTTGAGTATGTAGGGTTGGCAGTGCTGGAAAGGATGCTTTTCTCTGCCCAGATCATATTTTTCTGCTGGGAATTTTGATTACCAGTTTTAACTGTTTCTGCACCTCTCCTGCAGCTGAAGAGCCTTCCCCATCCCTGGGGGCTTGGAAGGGCAGCCAGAGGTGGTGACAGTGGCCAGGATCGCCCCAGTGGCAGAGGCTGGGCTGCCCTGCCTGGCTGTGTCTGGCCATGTCCTTCAGACCTGCTGGGCAGCAAACCTCTCCAAGGTCTTGCAGCTGTCCTGGTGGGCAAGGTCCAGGCACCTCACCAGGGGCAGCAGCACCCCTTGTCCCCTGCTCAGTTGCAGCCAGGGCGTGTGAACAGCTTGCCTTGGAGGATTTTGTCCCACCTGCAAAGCTTGCTGGAGGGATGTGATCTTCCCTGAGGGCTCATGGAGGGAGTGGCTCTTCCCTCCAGGGGCTTGTTTGCATGGCTGGTGACTCCTGTGAGCAAGGCCTCAGCATGACCCTGCTCTCAGCAGGGCACAGAAAGGCACGCTGCCTTCCCAGAAATCCTGCAGGGATACAGCAACACTGCTGGGCTCTTCCCTCTGCTTCTCCCTTCCCAAGCCACCTCCCTTGGGCACTGCTCCTTCGTATTTTTAGAAAGCACAGTTGATGTTTTTCAGCCCTGGCTTTGCACGTCAGCAGCCATTGCACAATGAGCTCTCAGGGGCCACTTATTTCTCAAGCAAGGGTCTCACCCTGGGACAGTGTTTTCTGCCACCTCATCAAGAGCACTCTGGGCTCTAGTTGCTTCAAAATGGCAGCTATTGTTCAGTGTCCCATGCCCTGCTTGAAACCAGGCCTCCCCCAGACATGTTTCAGTAGCTCTTCTCTGTGGTCTGTTTATCCCCACGTGCTTTCAGGGGGAGTGGGCAAGGGCTCATTCCTGTTTTAGGGGCCAATGCACCAATGTGCTGCAGCCAGCCCCCTTCTCTGCCTCCCAGCTTTCTGAGGTAGTCCTAATTTAATCCAGCACGAGTCCCTTGCAGAGCTGGAGGGTCTGAAGGCTGGACATGCTCACTATACCAAGGGCTGTGCTGCATGGGCACGGGCCAGCCCATCCTTTACAGAGCAATGCCTGCAAATAGAGAAGCTGTGCTTTGGCCTGTTCAATCAAAGATTTGCATTTATAAAAAATAAAATATCAGCCCTCTGGATAAAGGAAGGCAACAATGAGCAGCACTTTGTTTTACAGCTAGAGGATGTCCATGGAGTCTGGGGGAGCCATTTATTATCTTTGGTAAGAAAGCTAGCAAGACAAGTAGAAAACTTCAGAGGCTACAGGCAGGCTGGGCAAAGTCCAGATGCCTTCCCTCCCTGGCTGGGCTTGGGGACTCTGAATGTTAATATGGTGCACCCATACTGTATATCCATCTTTTCCCACAAAAATATCTTATTACAGAGAGCTTGTTTCTCCACCCCTCAATTGTAAGCACCTGTGGGTCCTGTGGAACCACCCTTAGCTAAGCTGTGCCATCTCTAACCAATCTTTCAGGGCTCTGACTGTTTGCACATTTTCCCAGCTGGGCTGAGCACCCTTCCAAAACGTCAACCTGAGGCCACCCACACTGATTTATGTTCCCTGAGAAATACAGTTGTAACTATTTCAATTACAAGAGACCTCGAAACCATAAATGTCTCCAAAGTTGTGAAGAATGCCCCAGTCTGGGACCACAATAATCCTGCCTCCCTCAATTTTTCCCATTATATTTTCCTGAATTTGCCTGCATCTGATACTTCAGTTGGAATGATGTATTCCATTCCATATGTACTTCCAGCATGTGCACAGCTGCATGGCATACTGTGTGCTTCCCCTGACATGATGCCACGCTTCCAGACTATACCAGGACTTCTTTCTCCCACTAAGGCTTCTCCCTAGGCAAATGCCTCTTTTGGTTTGTCCTGTTCCTCCCTATGTTTGCTCATCCACTTTGAAAATAAGCTCTCCAAAACCCAGGGTATTATTTGTGTTTGTCTGGGGCTTGTTCAGGGTTTTGCTAGTGAAAAGGGCACAATTGCAGGTTCTCAGGACAATGTGCTTTATTTCAGGCACAAGCAAACCCGTTGCACTTAGTGTGTGCAAGTGGCTGTGCAGTGCTGCATTCACCTACAGAGGTATATAAAGGGTAATGATAATGTTGCCCAGAAGGCTAACACATCAAAGGCCAAGGAGCAGTTAAAATGTATTATGAGCTGTTGGCAGTGATTGTGGGGGGTATTCGTGTGTTGCTGATTTGGACGGCCCGAGTAAATGAAAACCCTCTGGATTAATTGGTACACCAAAGAGATCTGGAGGAAAATGGAGCCTGATGGAAAATGGCAAGCAAGGGAAAACACAGATAGCTGGGTGTGCTGACGTGCTGTGGGGTGCTGCTGGTTAACTTGCAGGTCCCTACTGTGCCCTGGAGAGCCAGGCAGAGCTGGGGGTGCCCTGCCAGCAGCTCTCCCAGCACTTTGGTGGGAGCAGACTGAGCCCCACAGGCAGCATCTGCAGCACTGCTATTTCAGCACAGCCAAGTGGGTAGTTAGAGGTGAGACTTACCAGGTGTCTTGTGACACCTGGGCACCACGGGACAAGAGTTTAATTACTTTTAATGATGTGGGGTGCTGGGGGAGGGAGAGGAGGCCTGGTGTCACAGAACAACTGAAGCTGGGAACTTCAAAATGGATTTGCACAGAGTCTGCTGGCTGAATCAGATGACAACCAGAACTGAATGATACGTTCCCATCTTTAACTAGGATACCCATATTCCAACTACTTGTGGTTACAACTAATTTGTGGTTAATTATTAAAGCTTCAATTTTACATAAATGGCACCAACCTAAGTGTTACACTAGTGGCCATACAAACTCCAGCTGTACCAGCTTACCCACATGCTAATTGAGCAGCTGGAGCAGGAGCTCTCAATGCAGCACCAAGCAAGCCATGCCCTTGCAGACCAGCTGCCTGGTGCTTGGGGCAAGGTACTGAGGATAGTGGGCATCTGGGGGTCTTTCACACGTCCCCACTGCAAAAGAGAGTCCATGTCTTCCCTCTGATCAGCAGCTGTGTTCACCAATGGGTTCCTAAAAGAATTGTGCCAAAACCACCCTGCCACAGCTTGTGCTGGCATCAGTGATCTCTCATCTGACCATCACACAGTTCATCCTGCCAAGGACTTCCCCTGTCTTGTCATGGTCTGGCCTACTCATCACTGACTCTGGTAGAGATGCTTTTTTACTGCTAGTCTTGACTAGGCACCTCCAGTTTGGGTGGTTTTCTGTTCTGTTCTGCCAGTTCCTCCTGCAGCTCAGGAGTTTGTTTCATTCCTGAACTCCGCAATTTGGAGATTTCTCTCTTGCAGACTTGAGGAATCCTTGTCAAGGGAAGAAAAGCACAGAAGGTCACCTGGCTTCTGGTCACCTGGTGATTTACAAGGCCTCTTTCTTCTCTCATTATCATTTCAGTGCACGAAGAGGGGAAGAAAGAGGCTGCTCTAACTGGCAGGTTCTCTGAGTTGAGTAAAGCTGGCAGAAGGAAGAGAAGGAAAGTGTGTTGCTGTATGCACAGGCAGGATTGCTCCTCTCCCCAGGACCTTGACCCAACTCTGCCAGGCTTCTGTCTTGTCTCCCAGCTCATTGTCCCAGATTATTTCAAACATGGCCCAGCGCTGCAGCCTCTGCCAACACCCATCCCAGTGCCCTTCTGCTGGCAATCTCCTCTTCTGTGGTTGTCACACACACACACAAATCTTTCCTTCTGCTTGTGTCTGGGGGCATCATGGCAGGATGAAGCAGCAGTCCTCAGCACTTTTTTAATATAGTGAGGCTATGAGAATGAGCATCACCAGCTTATTTCTGAAAAATTCCTTGCTTCTCCCATAAATCCAAGACGTATTTAAAGAATGTGTTTTCAGTCTTGAAGCTGAAGGCAAGCATCAATTTTAAAATCTATTTTTAAAGCAAATAGCATTGTAATTTATAATGTTAAACTGAAGTTTTTGAAGTGCTCTCATCCTTGGAAAAAAGAGAACACTTCATTTTTTGGTGACTAATGATGAAGTGTTTTCTAAAGGTGACTGAGCATAGCACAAAGAGTCCTAAATATATTTATTAGCTAATTAAATGTAATTAATTGAATTTGGTTGCTAATGGCTACAACTTTGCAAGTGAAAAGCACTTTTGGTTAACTAGACAGTTTCTTATCAAGGAACAAAAATCCAACATTAAAACATATGCAGCTTATTGAATAATCATGTTCTTTGTCAGACAAGCAGAAGTATCATCACTGAAGTGCTCCCAAATACCAAATTGGGTAATATACATAATTAGGCCCCATTTGATTAGATATGTGCCCATGGTAACAGCCACACTCAAGATCCATATATTAGTACAGTCTTGAAATAATCTTCAAGGGGGATGATGGCAACATCTGAAGCTTCACTGAGGAGACTTTTGGAACATAACCTACACACCAATTTTCTCTGTTCCTGTGGTTATTCTTTTCTTCTTATCTTCTATTTTTAAAACAATGCATACCTTGGTTCTCAAAGGTGATATACTGCTTCCACGAAGTGTCAGCACACTTTTGTCCCTACAAGGAAGATCTCTTACTCATCTGCATCACATTTTAAAGCCTAAAACCTTCCTATATTTAGGGATGAAGCCCAGCAATTGGCAAGGCTGCTGCAGGCTGTTTCTAGGAGGTGGCAACAGTCACCACCTGGAAGGCAGCCCATCCCAGATCTGCTCCCCTTGCAGCCTGGACAGCCCTGGATGGATAAAGTCTTCTGCGTGTTCTTTTAGGCTTTTGCAGAAGCCTTGGGAAGAAACTCCAAGGTCTCAGCAAGAAACTGATTTTGCATCAGATACAAGCCCTCAGAGAGCCTGTAAGCCCTGAGCTACTGCCAACCCACAGGGAATGAGTCCAGAGGGTACTGTTTGGGCAATGGTGGAACCCAAGAGAGTGTTTAGCTGTAGATGCAATATGAATTGTCCCTGCAGATTATTTTTACATGCTTAGAGGGTGAATGAGTTTGGAAGTGTTGGAGAGAATCAGAGAATTAGCAGAATGAATTATTATTATGCTTTATTTATACAAAAAGAGAGAAATGATGAGAGGTGTTGCTTTTGCAGAAATGCTGGCTGGGAAATACTTAAATGAAGCTTTTTTTTTCCCTCAGTAAGGAAGAGACCAAGACACAGAAAATTCCCACAGGTGAAGGTACCAGGGAAAGACTGATCTATAGCAGGGAAGCTGAGGCAATGGGTGCTGAGAGTCTGGCAGGAGAGGAGCATGGAGTCTCAGCCCTGGCCAGTTTGGTCTAGAGGGCTAATCTGGTCATGTCAGCTATCCCACCAGTGAAAGAGAGGCACCCCTTACAGCGTCCTCACCTTATAGGAACAAGACAGGACCTGGCATCAGGGGGCTCTGTTTGAAGATATGACATGGAGAGGAAGCCAACACTGAAAGACTGGGAAAAGTAACCATATGAAGATGTTTTAGAATGTCTTTTAGCTTTTTGGAAGAAGAAGGCTATCCTAAGCAAATGGGAAAGAGAACAGCTAAAAGGCTTTGGTGGGCAGGGAGGTAGCACAGGGGAAGATTTTATTCCCTGGTTTAGCTGTTATTTGGCACAGAGAACTCCCAGGAGCACTTTCTCTAAGGGGCCAGTGACACAGCCAGCAGTATTTGTAGCCCTCAGCTGGACAGCAAGAGCACTGAAATAGTGTCCATACAAAGCTGTCAAACTGTTACTGGATGCAGTGTTAGGATTACACTTACTGAGGTGAAAGCAGATACGTGGATCCACCTTGGGCATGCAGTGCATGATTAGCAGCATGTCATCTTTCTCCATATTAGCATGTTCTTAACTGTGCTCAGGGGAGAGGATCCTCAGCAATATAAATTAACATCACAGGTTAAATTGTACTGAAGCTGTGAAATTCCTACACCCTTCCCTCTTTTCTTTTAAGTATGTGCTGTTTTTAACACTTGTTCCCAAAACAGGAGATTATTCAAACCAGTTTCTTGTTATTCACATCAGCACCAAACTATGAGGTCTGAAATTAGTCAGACCAAACCCTGGGTCTGCCCTGGATGAGAGCAGAAGGACTCTCAACTGGGTTGTGTGTGAACCCTGTGGTGATGGTAGTGATGGCTGTGCCAGCCCTAAACACCCTGTTTTTAAGGTATCTTGTGGACAGCCACCTCCTGTGTTTGACAGTGCACTTGTACTGGATATTCCCAGGCACATGGGACCTCCTACAGACTGAAGGGCATTCTCTGGTCATGGGGCTGGAGGCCTGGCAGCTCTGTGGTAGTGAAACAGCCCTGAGAGAGTCCTGGGGGTGCCACTAAAGGCACAGTGGATGTGCTGTGTGTGGGAGCCAGAGCATTCACACCCACATGTATAGGCAATACTGGTCCCTCCTGTGATAAATGGCTCTAAGTGCAGCTTTGTGAAATTTCAAATTTCTGTTTTTCAGAACAGAACAAACTGGGGCAAAAAAATAGGAAAAATTGTTTCCTGGAATTATAACAGTCATGTTCAGAAATGTTTCCATGTTCTGTTTTGACATTTTTTTGGATCAAAGTGAAGCATTTTGACATTTCTGAGGTAGGAATGTTTTGTTTCAATTTGTTGAACTGACATGAAATGTTTAGTTTCAAGTCTGCTTAACATTAAAATCGGCAGTGCCTTTCCTTGGGTTTGGGTCCCATTCTCTCCTCTGGGCTGTGCTCCCTGGGAGCTCTGCCTGGCTCCCATAAAGCTTGGGCAAGATCCACGTTGTTCTCAGTCACTAGCCCCATGCACAGGAAAAAAAGAGAGGCCTTTTTGGGAAAGTTCCTTCCCATGCTGAACTCAACTGAAAGGAAAAAAATTTGCGGCAGTTGAAGCAAAGTGCTCGGTTCCAGTTCACTGCCACAAAACATCATTTCATGTCAGCAGCATCCCTGTCTTCCCATAGGCACTTTTTGTGCTGCAGAAACTATTTTCTGATTAAAAAAGATCTCCCAGTGAGTGCCCACGTAGGTGTCCATGTGATCTACACCAATAAGCTCTGGGAGGCCTGCAGGCTGGACCCCTGGACTTAGTGGAGGAGCTGCCCTTTGGTGTTGGTTGAGCAGATTTCCCAACAAACTAAAGACCCTAAAGAACCCCATTTGCCTGCTTGGGGGCTGGCTGGGGCAGCCTCTGGCTTGGCTGTCCCCAAGAGATGTGAGGGGCTGCAACAGGGACAGGAGTTCCTCCTGGGAATTCAGCAGAGTCTGCTCTTTTCTGCAGGTGGCTCTAGGGACTTCCTGGGATTTCTGATGCAATTTACGTAAAAGTCAATTCAGAAGTTGTTCTGGTTCATTCTCAACAGGGACCAGGCAGGTCCCTCTACTTACTGTGAGGGATAATTGAACTCCTTGCCCTCCCCCTTTCCTGGGCAACAGCTTCAAAAGATCTCTGATTTTGCTCACCAATCAAGCAATCTCATTTGCAAAACAACTGCAAGGGCCCTGCAAAAGCAGAAGGACAGCTCCTTTGTTAAATAGTGCCTTTTGGTGACACAAAGGAATCATAAAGGTGATGGAGCTGCAGACTGGACAGCCACATTTCCTGGACTGTGCAGGCTGGCTTCCCTCCCCCTCCCGGCTGTAATTTCAGACCCCGAGTCTAAGGATTATGCAAGGCTCGAGCCCAGGGAGAACAAGGTGCACTGCAACTATTCTTAGCTCCAAAAATTATTCCTGGCTTTGCTTTGAAATCTGAACCAGGGTTAATTTCTCTCCCCCTTCCCCCCCGTCTGTTTCCTCTCCTCTTTCATGTACCTATTTGCATAGACTGTCATCGTTAGAATTTCCATTAAAATTGAAAGCCTCCTTCCTGCATGTCACCTCTCGCAGCCCCCTTCCGCTTGCCCTGCGTGACTTTTGGAGGGCTGGAGAGCAAAGGTCCTGTGCCAGCATCGCCTCCCTGTGTTCCCCCTGCCCTCAGCCCTGCTCCTCCGTTGCTATAGGAACATCCATCAACTTGGGAGTGCCAGAGAAAAAGAACAGAGTTATCTTAATTATTTAATGATTGATTAATATATGTTTATAGAGCACTTCAAAACAGTGCATAATTTTGTGAATTGTTTGTTAACTGGGCAAGTGGTATAATTTGCTGAACAGCCTCCACTCTCATTGTTTCAGTGGGAGGAAAGGGTGGTAGGCAGCTTGCAGATTTTGTAGTAGTTATATTACTAAGAGTACTAGTAATTCTGCTTCAGGAAAATAATTTAAATATGAGCCATCACCTCAAGTTTTCATAGGCAGGGCTACTCTCAACACCTGCCACTAAGGTTACTCAAACACCTCCATTATAAAGATCTATGTTCAGCTGTTCTTTGGCAAGTTTCACCCACCTGGAAAGAATGATTGAGCTTACTTCTCCTTAAGGCTGAATAAAAAGAGGAGGCAGAGAATGCTTGCAGCTGGTGGTGAAACAGGGCTGGCTGGGACGGGAGCCTCAGCTGCACCACTTTGTGGAGCTCTGGTGTTTTTGCCAAAAGGCCACAGAGACCTTTTGATAAAATTTGTGTGCTCTGAGCCTGTAGTATAAGGTTGGAAGGAGTGTGTAAGCAGGCTCTGTTGGCTGGTGAGGAAGGATGGGATGAAGAGCATGGTGCTGGTGTTGTGAGGTACTGCCGAATTCCCACATCCAGCTGGGGATGCCAGCCAGGCTGATACCTGTTGCCTGAGCTGGTTGTAAATCCTGAGCTCTACCCAGCCTCACCCAGGTAACCTGCTGAAGCCAGCCTGCCTCTGCTCTCTCCAGCTCCCAGGCCTTCTCTGTGCCCCACTTTCCCTGATGCCTGACTGCTCTCTGGCTTTCTCCCCGTCCTGTTAACAAGCTGTGACTCTCGCACGGAGGGATGCACGGTAAATGTAGCCTGGGCACCCGAAGAGCTCTGTGCCACTGAGCACAGGGGAGTCTGGGGCAGGCAACACACACTGCCATGTGTGCTTGAGAATTAAGACCTGTAGTCAGCATGGTTTGGTGTGAGCTGTCACACACCTTGGAGACTGAAGGGCTGCTATGCCCTCGGTGTCAGGCCTGATGGTCCTGGTACACACAGGAGGTGAGACAGGATGATGCAACAGGATAGGCAACTGATGGAAGCTGCTGCTCCCTGCCCGACTCAGCCAGGCTCCTTACCTGAGTAAGGCCTGTGAGACCATGGCTGCTGTGGTGGAGGATGATTAGGAGGGTAATAATTAGAGCTGGTGCTCTTGGAGGGGCTGTTTAGCCCCGGTGCTTGGTATGCAGCACTGAAGACCTGTGATGCCATGGGATGGGTGTTGATCAGGTGCATGATGTGTACAGCTCCTTAATTTTTAAGAGGAAGTACAGAATGAATAAGGAGACTTGCTAAACGAAACAAATTTATCCTGGATTCACATTGATATTCAGGGAGTATGAAAATTTTGTTAATTTTAAGGACTCTTGGACTTCTCAGCCCCTGTGAAACCATCTTCTGTAGAGCAATCATCCCATAAAGGTGCTTTCACATGTGGCAGCCTCCCTTCAGGCTTTTTTTATGGAGTTTAGTTATGGATTGTTGTAGAAAACTCTCTGCTCCACCTGAAGAAAGCAGTAGCAGTATAAAGTTGTTATTCTGTAGTAGTTCAGCACTAGAGGGAGATGTAGCACCTGCTTTACATCCAGCAGGTTTCCTATGTGCATGCAACAATATTTTACAGTGGTGTTTATGAGGAGGCTGTTTCTTTAATTGCCAACATAAAGATTTTTGTCTTGCAGGGGCAATTTTCTTGCATAGGATAAAAATCAGAGAGGCTGCTATTTGCCAAGCCTTAAAAGACTGTGCTTGTAGTCAATTAATTTTGTTATGTTTCATGTGTGTCTTGGATATTGGGGCCTCAGAACTTCAGGCGATTGTCAGGTTGGGGTTTTTTTTGTGTGTGTATGGCTGACATGAGCAAACAGAGGCTGCTCTTTAGCTTGGCTGTAGCTCTAATCCAGGCTGCTGGCTGGAAAGGTCTGAGCTCTGCCCTTCTTACCCAGGGGACGCTTCATGTGCTATGCTCTGGGACTGCAGTCTGTTGTGGCAGTGAGTCCTGCAAGTAGCTGAACAAAGATGTAAAGCCAAACCCACCCAGCTCCACTTGCTTGGAAAGCTGCACGTTTCTGTTTTCAGCAAAAATGGCTCTTCAACTTTGAGGATGTCCCAGTAATAAAAACCAGTTGTCCACTTCATGCATGAGCAAAATACTTGGCAAAAAAAGCTGCTGCCTTGAGGTTTTGCAGAAGCTGGTCAAATTCCTGATCTCTTGTTTTGCTTCTCATCTCCAGTGAGCAGTTCTTATTCCATGTTTTATGCAACAGTGCAGCAGTGTGCCAGTGTGAGGAGGTGACCTGCTAGCCTGTTGGCTGGGGAATTTCTCCATGCACCTTTGGGTGTGATATTTTGTGAGTAGAGCAGCCAGGCTGGTGTATGCCATGGATATGCACAAATGTGGCTGTTGTAGAAGGTGAGAATGTCAATTGCTGAAGAAAACCTGCATTCAGGCCAGTGGCTAAAGACTCTCACAGATCCAAATTTTGGCAGTTTGCTCTATGGGACATCATCATGTGTGCCCCCATGCCCTCCTCTCCTTTCTCCTGCTTGCACCCTGGAATTGCATGTGGCTGTGGTTCCCACCTCGCGCTGAGAGAAACGTCGACTAGCCAGAAAAGATGTCCCCATTCACATTTCCACACAGAAACTTTTCTTTCCCTACTTTTAGTGCCTGTAATTACTTCTTTACTCCAGTGCCAGCAATCTTCCATCAGGCATCGTTATTAATGGAGAGAAAAGAGAAGGGAAGGGAGGGAGAGAAAGAGAGAGAGTGCCACAAAACTTAATTTAATCGCAGCACCCCATGCTCAATTTAACAGACACAACAGCTCAGAATGGGGTCCCTGTGCAACGGGAGGGCAGGCAGTGGAGCGTCCCTGGAAAGAATTAATTGTGGATGACAATGTGTAAACAGTGCAGATGAATAGGGCATGCAGGTGTGAGGCACCGGGGCCATCCCAGGGACTTTTTCACACGAATTTCAGCTCCTTCACCGCTGACCTGCTCCCGAAAACGTGATTAGTGTCGGCGTTGGGAAACCATTCAGGGTGTCAGGGTTTGGCACATATTAACTAGCCCTGGGGAAGAGGGGAGGGAGTGCATGGGGGCTATGAAAGGAGGAAGTCTGGCGGACAAGGGGATTGTTAAAGGGCCAGAAAATCCTCATTGCTCTGAGGTGCCCTTGCTGCTTGGAGGAAAATGGAAGAGAGTGAAGCAGAATAGATCTCCAAGGCACTCTAGCTCTTACTGAGCTATGTGGAAAGATAATGCATTGTGGAGTATTTTTCTTTGAGTGTCCATCATAAATATTAGTGATGTTTGTAATAATGACTTTCCTTGGCTGTGGCTTTCCCAGTTCTAGACACTTCAGCTTGAGAGACAAATGGTCAAAACAAGCAGGAAAGTTAATGATACAACAGTGCTGAGAACAAGAAATATCTCCTGGGTATCATATGGAGGTTGTTCAGAAGGCAAAATTGCTGCTTCATCATTATATACTCTATATGTACAATGATACAGATAGGGGGTTGTATAAGGGGCCCAATTTGCCAAGCCTGAGGTCAGACACTCCTAAATAATGTTCCTTGTGCCAACCTGGCTTTCTGCATCCAAGCAAGGGAGTTACATGCAGAGACTAATCAAGTTTACTGATATCTTTTCCCACTCATAAGAATGATACAAGGGGAAGGATGGAGCTTGATTAGGACTACCATAAATACCACTGCCTCTGCTGGGTTCTGTTATGCTCTTTCTTCCTTGCTGGAAATCCTTTCCCTGCCTATCTTGTGACTTGGGTAGCATGGCAGGAGTGCTGTGTAGGTGCCTGCTGAGATTCACAGCTTTGCACTCCCTAGACCACTGCAGACCAAAGACTTGGGTCTCATATAACAAAAATAAAAGTTATTCTAATTGCAAACATACTTGTGGATGTGAAGGTGAGGTTGGATTCTTGCTGGCCTGGTGATGAAAAGGCATAGCCATTGGTGGTGGTTTGGCAGTGCAGACATCTGTGAGGAAGGCAAAGTGGATCAGCCCTTCCTAGGCTATTTTGGCTTGGAAAGACAGAATAGGTGGTGAGGGGGGACATGAAATATCATCACAGACACCACGAAGGCAAGTGTAGAAATCCCACCTCAAATTCAGAATTGTGCTTAGGTGCTGTTGGAAAATTACCTACTTATTTTGCTTAGTAACTCACAATTATATGAGAGACTAGTTCAGCATCCTCTTGAGAAAAGTCTGGTGGTGGCTTTTGCTGCCTCCAAGGCATATTGTGGGGCTGAGGGAACATGGAACTTCTGTGCTTGGGCAGGGGAAGTTATGACTTTAGTCCTGATTATGGAAATTGGAGATGATTTCTCTGGTAAATCTCTGGAAAACAGCAATGGCTGTGTGGGAAAGGTACTCCTTAAGCACTAAAGTAGCCCGACAATTCTCGTATGCTCAGTTAAATTGTTGGCAGAAGGGCAAAACTCGTTTGCTGTTAAGCCCAGTGATATCTAGATTCATAAGAAATAATGGCACAGGCCTTATGCAGTGCAAGCCTACAGCTTTGAGATGAGACCCTCCCCACCTATCAAGCTTCCTAAGAGCTGGATACCCAGCTGAAGCCATTCACCTCAGGTCTCTGGGACTCCAGAGCGTGCAGCACCTCACTTATTTACAAGCCATCAACAGGACTGAACAACACTTGTTTCATTGCAGTCTGCTTGACTGACTTCTGTTTCCAAAAATGATTATCAGTGCTACTAGAATTTCCTCCCCTGGTCTGCCTCCCAACCAACTGATCTTGCCTCCTGGCACCCAGGTATCAGCCCTCTCAGAGTGCAGCTGTCCTTGGGAAACCCTCTGCTGAAAGGACTTTCTTCCTATCAACTGTACAAGGTATTTCTTTTAAAAACCATCAGAAATATGGTAATTATGTAGTGGCTGTTCTTGCCAAGGTGAATGTGCTGTTTTTAGCCTTGTTGCCCCAGATAAATTCCAAGATACTGGCTTTCTGTGGCATTCAGGAAAGGGAGTTGCATTTGCTGCAATATGGCTTTCTCAGGGCCAGTTGCTGCTCATCCTATTAAGTGCCCTTTTTGTTTGCTTGTTTGATTTTGTTGGTTTTTTTTTTTTTTTAATCATTATTTTGAGAGACATTTGCTCATCTTTCTAATTCTGCTTTTCATTGAGGAAGAATGATGTGCTAGAAATCTCACCAGTAACACAGGTGGTAATTTACCCTCTGGAAGGGAGAGGGTTGTGGGAGTTAGAGATCAGCTCCACAGATACCTCATCTAGGGGGTATTGCAGGACTGTCTCCAGGCAAACTCTCTGTATCCTACACTATGAGCTAACTGGAGCCTAACCCATACACCAGGTTTCTCAGGTTGTAATACTTCATCAGCTAGAGAATCCAACAAATGTTCTTCATTTGTACTTAGAGCTGGATCACTGGACCTTCACTTGTACTATATTTAAGCCACCAGCTGCCACAGAACTAGGAAGAGCCACGTTGAGTTGTGTTAGTCCAGGCGTGGAGGAGATGGGGCTAAGGGAAGGTCAGCAATTTGCAAGCAGTGAAATGGGACAGCTGAAGAAAGTGAGGATGTGGGTCCCCAGTCAGTTGTTAAACTTAAGACCACAGCTCTAGCTTGAAATTTTACAGAGTATTTACACATGTGTTTAAGATGGTGTTGCACATGAAATATTGCTCCTGTGGTAACAAATTGCCCTTTCTTGTAAGCATGTCCAATTAGTGCCGAGGTTCTGAGGCTTCATGAGAAATCAGAGCAAGGAGGGCAGTTCAGGAGTCACACAGGGATGTCCCCCTTGTCCAGGCAGCCCTGCTGCTGTCTGTGGTGCCAAGCATTGGGTCTGGGCCTGGCCAGGCTGGTGGTGAAGAGGCTGGGCTCCTGGGCACTGTGATCTCTGCAGAGGTGCTGGGTGAGTTGTGCTGCAGGTGGGAGGCTCTGCTGCCCTTCTAGGCTGCAGAAACTCTTGAATACAAGCTCGTTGTGACTGTGAGTTGAGTGATGGATTTACCCACAAAAATGTGAACTGTTTACATTAAAATTCCTGATGGTATTCCCAAGTTATTGTGCAGTTCATGTTGCTCTTCTTA
Organism: Notiomystis cincta; assembly: GCA_013398075.1. NCBI lineage: Eukaryota > Metazoa > Chordata > Aves > Passeriformes > Notiomystidae > Notiomystis > Notiomystis cincta. The sequence goes on along the minus strand of VZRX01009825.1, from coordinate 441,416 downwards.
GTGCTTTTTCCTCATATCAGGTGCCTTTTTTCAGGCCTACCAGCTTATTGATCAAGCCTAGACCCCCAAGCAACCTGAGCCACGTCTTCTGATCCATCCCACTGGTTATCTGACCTAAAAGCAGATATAGCTGAAAATCAGCTTGGTTGCCTGACTTCCCTTTTTAATGTGAGAATGTAGCTCAATGTGACAAAAAGCAAGGGAACAATATTGAAAAATCCCCATAACAGTGGGAAAAAATCTCTGAGGTGGCAAAAGGGCTGTTGCTTAAAATTAAACAAAAAGGCAACTGGATAAATAGTTGAAATAGTTGCCATTGTGTAGAGTGGTGGTTCATTTGCCCAGTACTTCTAAAGGTCCCCAGCTTTCCCTTGCTTTCTCACAAACACTTCTGCAGTTCATATTGGTTATCATATCTGATGAATTTGATGATGTATTGAGCCCAGCTTTGCACATGTTTCTGTGCTGTGAGAGAGCATTCAGCAAAAAACTTGGCTGCTTTCAGCCCCCTGCCAGTGTCTTGGCAGCACTGGAGTTTTCCAAAGTGCTCCTAGAAACAGAATCTAACTAACTTATTTTCCTTGTAGCGAGGCTGGAGCAAAAGTGCCTTCAGAAGAGGTTACTGCAGGGGGCAAGGAATCCTGAGCTCTAAAGTGAGATGGAGCAGTCTGTCCTAGGAAAGAAGACCTGAAGCTCTGGGTGCATAGGGCACCAGGCTAGGACAAACCCTGGATCTGCCAGGGAAGGAGACCTGGGAACACGGAGAAAAGGCTGTGAGGGTGAATTCACTGCTCAATATGCAGGCCAATGAGAGATACCTCACAGCTTGGTCTCTGTGGGGTTGTTCTTCACCTTTTCTTAGCTGATCTGCTTGCAAGTCGTGCTGCTCTGGCTGCAGCACAGAAATGCAGTGGTATAGCAACACCAATACATAGAAATTATGAAAAGCACAGCCTCTGCTGGTTTATGGGTGATCTGAGGTACAATGAAATGTTGCAGAGTTTAAAGATAAGATATATTTCTCTCAGGCTGGAGATGGGTTAACTAATTTCAGTAAAACAAGTCTGTATCAAACCTTCAGCCAATGCTCAGATGAAGTACATTCTGAATAACTTGCTCTTTTTTGACAAGTTTTTGAAGTCTTCATTTATGGCTTCTACTGGAGTGCTTGCAAAAGTTCTAAGTATCACTTCATAGACAGGCTCATTGCATATTTTCTATTTCCTAATCAGTGCCTACACTAAGGCAGAGGACATGCAACAGTGATTTCTCAGTGCAAATGCTTTTCCTGAAAAATATTTTTCTTAGGTGTAGACCATGAGTTTGAAGGTAAACAAAGCACCTTCTTTAGTTCCAATAATTTATCTGTATTAATTGAACTGAAAACCAAAAAAACTACTTAATCCTAGCTGCTACACAGGAACAGGAACCAAACTGGTTGTGCTGGGATGCTCAATCTGTCTGTCCAGCTAGCAAAAGCTAATTCCCTGCACTGCCAAGCCCTGTCCTCTGGCTGGGGTGGAAGCAGGTCTGACTCTGGCATGGGCAGAAACACAGGCTTTGATTCATTGCTGGCTCCAGCTGCAGTGGTCAAGCATAGGGCTGCTTGACAAAGGCTCCCAGACACAAGAATCGTGTATCTTATTGTCCATTTCTGTGTTTCTGGAACTTTCTTTACCACCCCTGCCTCTCCATTTCCATTCCTCAATCCAGAGAGACAGCCTGCACCTAACTAGTTTTCCCCTGTAGCCCTGGATTTGCCATATAGCCGTTTCTGAGTTTGTTATTTCTGACACTGCTAACCAGGTTCTCTCTGGCTTATGTACAGGTATGGTTACCAGGCAGGCTGGCCTGGCAAGGCCCCATTTCCCAGAATGTCCCAGTGCTCCACTCCAGCTGTCCTGTGGCTCGGCTGTGGCTCACACACGTTCCTGTAACCACATGAGGGATCTGGCCAGCACTCACAGCACCACCTGTATCTTTTGCCAGCTTCTCACAATATTCCCTCTCACATTCAGCTTTCCACGTCACATCCACTCTCTTGCCTGTTAGCTTCCAGACTCTTTCCAGGTAGCTCAACCTCAGGCCATGGCCCAGCTGGCAGCTTGGTGCCTACAGTGTTAGCCCCATCCTCCTGCCTGTGGAGTTATTATTTGCTTGTAAATGATCCATATGAAGACTATTAATATATTTATTTGATGACATAAATCAACTTGTTACTGAAAAGTCTTGCCTTTTTGAGGGTATATGACAAGAAAGCCAAGGCAGAGGTCCTGCCTCAGCAGTTGTGTGTTCTGCTTTCCAGCTAATGCCAAAAGCCAGGACTGTTTAATAACAAAGCAGACTCAAAGAAGGTGGTCGTGAAATGTTTGTGGATGTCCTTGCGTGTTCCTTGGCAAGTCTGTGGTATCACCTCTAGTACCCTGAGGGTGGTGAAACCGTTCAGCTTGGTTGTTTCTTTCACACCTTCAAGAATGTGTGAGGTGTCATTTTGGATCTGCTAAGCAATGCTGGATGCCTGCCCAAACAAAATTGCTGGCCATGGGAACAGCTGAAGTCCTTATGAGAAAGGCTTGGGGGAGAGGGTGCAAAAGCAGCCATGAGGTGTCTGCCTGGGTCTCTGCCCTTCCCTCAGCACTCCCATTCTGCACCCCCGTTGAGCCCCACTGGAACCAGTTCCTCCTGCCCAGCCAAGGGCAGGGGGAACTGTTCTCCATTCAGGGGTGCTGGGTGAGCTGAAGCACCTGCAGCCACCCTGCCTGCTCCCAAGACAGACAACTGCTGCAGCTCTGCTCTCGCCCTCCTGCCATCCACCTGCTCACCTCCAGCTCTCTCTGGCAGCAGCAGACCTCTGCCTGGCACTGCTGGGCTCTTTATGCCCTGGAGGTTGGCACACTTGGGGAAAGATCCTTTATGGGACAGACTGTCATGCATCTTGGGCACGAGGACCACAAAATCTGTAATAAGGTAAAGAGCTGGTTGTGAGGCCACAAATGAGTAGGTAACCCACACCTGAGGGGAAGGGGTCTACCTTAGTTTTCTGCCTTGAAAACTAAGTGAGTTTATCCTAGCTGTGAGTGCCCATTAGATTTCTACCCACCCATAGGCTTCAAATGGATTGCAGCAGCATCACTGCTTAAATCTTCACGTTGCAGACTAAATTCCTACTGGATTAAGCTTATTAGAGAATATGAGCTCTTAATGCACAGTCTGTTTGACCTCTGTTTGCATGGCAAGATTTTGGCCTGTAATTATTTCCCAAATATGTTGGGCTACTGTGTACCCTAGGTAATAATAACATAATTTATATTACCGACTTTAAAAAGCCAGAGAAATTGGATTTTTTTTAAGAGAAGGTAATGCTTAGAGAGAGAGTGAGAAGCTGAAAAATCTGAAAATATCTCCTAATAGAAATGCACAGAAAGCTCTGTTTAACCACACCAAAGAGTCTCATTCTCTCTGTATTTTGGGCACCTTTGTCTTCCTTTGCATATATGAAAGGTGAAGTATTTGGCTAGTTCCCAGCCAAGACTGCACACCCAGGATTCCACCCAGCTTCTCCACTCCAGTCAGGCACACAGTTTTACCTGTTATGCCAATGAAGGCACTGGTGGGCTGTGCAGCCTTGGCTTGTTCCAATGCTTGGCCTCAAAAATTTGAGTGGTTAGGTGTTGGTGGCCACACTCTGGGATGGCTGCCGAAAGTTTGGCTGGAAATGTTTTCTGGAAAATGTATGAGGATCAGTCCTCTGACAGCATATACATTTCTGCTCTACAGCTAAACTCACCGAAGAATTGGCCTTTTCTTTGATGCATGGTGCCTGGCAAGGTATCTCCATCTTTGGGTCGCATTCAGGAGACACTCCTACTGCAGGCAGCGAGAAAGGACATTTTACAGCAAGCCTGATGGCTTGCATAGGTATTCAGGAGCCAGACCAGACACCAGTGCCAGTATCTGACTCAGCTGGTACTGCCAGACCTGAGACAGCCCCACAGGTGCCTCAGCAGTGATGTCCTATCTGGGCTTTTTGGAGCCCAGAAGGGACTTCTAGGCTGATTCAGGTATCAAAGGGTCAACCCACCATTAGTAAAACCAGATGTGTTGCACATATAAGTGGGGAATGGCTGTCTCTCTGGGGGAGGGCAGCTCCACCACTGGCTGGCTGGCACATGAATAAACTCTTTTTGTACCTCACAGGTGAAGAGAGGCCTGTGGTTCTAATATAATGCCTGACCAAAAGCTTGTTTTAGTAAATGGAGAATACTCGGAAAGCTTTGTTGTAGGCCCAAGGCAAAAATAGCTCATGCTTTGGGGAGGACATGCACAGTCCAGAAGCAACGGAGGTTCTTCACGAGAGTGGGGCAGGTCCTGTGCTGCCAGTGAGTCCCTGCACCTACAGGGGTATTGTCACTATCACCTACGTGCCTCTTCCCTAACATGTAGCTTTGTGGAAGAGAATCTCTCTGGCTGTGCTGGAATGACATGGCAGTGTATTCTTCCTGCAACCTGGCAGCATTTCTGAAGAGCTTCACAGACTGTGTGGATCAGGAAAAGACTCTGTAATGAGCACATTGCAGGAGGTCTGCAAGTCCTGAGGAGACCATAGGTATGCCCCACAAAGAGTTCAATTCCTTAAGTCGAGTGGCACATTCTGTGAGGACTCTTGTTTTCTAAGGAGCAGCCTTTGGCTCCACATGCATGTGGCTCTGGCATCCACCTGCCATGCTGCTAAAGCAGGTGTGTGTACTTGGGAGGCATTTCTACACACACACAGGAGGGGTGCTTGTACACAAATATATATCTCTGTCTCTTATGTGGCTGTGCTCCTTTGAACTGATCCAGTGTCCCACTGAAGTGAATGGGAGGTGGGTAAAGCCTACAAGCCCACTCATGGGAGTACCAATTTGCATGAGCACATCCTTGTTTTGAAGCAGACTACTGTTCTCAGCAGACTGCAGCAGCCTTTTTCCCCTCTCCTTTTGTATTTTTCAGTATGAAAGCACTGCATTCACTTTGCCTCTCTGAGGTGTTCCTTGTGATACAAAAAATGCATCTTTGTCAGTGCTTTACGTAGCCTTAACACCTGAGGAAGCAAATGGCAGGCACTGGGGACTGATGGTGCTCAGCACACTCCTGGGAAGTCTTCTTGATCAGCCCCATAAGCTGTGTTTTCTCTTCCTGCTCTCCACTTTATCCCCAGTGTGTATTACACTTGCCCCAGCTTTGCAGAGATAATTTGCACTCTCCTAGTTCATTAGCTGCTACCCCCTCCTGTCCATGGGCAAAAAAAAGCCCTTACTGTTCAAAAGAACACATGCATCAATCATTAATGCTGACCCTAATTGTGCCAATTCAAACCACTCAATAGCTCTAATTAAAACCTCTCTTGTGCAGGGCACTGAACAGTAACAAAACTGTCACCCTGAACAATCAAATCATGGAGCTAAGAAATTTTTTTTCCCCTGTTGTTCAAATGTTGCTGCTGTCGGAAGGGTCATCTGAAGGGATTAAGTATGGGGCTTTTGTAGCCTGCAAAGTTGGTGGGAGTAGGCGGGGGAATATCTAAACCCAACCAATATCTTTTGGTCACAGTTTGAAATCAGAAGACCCCAACTTTTTTCCAGGTCTCCTTTCATCCACTTTACCCACCCCCATGCAGCAAGCAACACCTGCAAAGTAGACAGGCTGTTGGTTATGAGACACATGGACACCACAAGTCAACTTAAACATCTGCAAAGGAGGGGGTGAGGGGGAAACCCAGGCGTTCCTATCCCTACAACCTTGTTTCTCAGGGTCCCTGACTACACTTTCCTGTGCGCCATAAATAACTCTGCAATTACATTAATTGGTTGCATATTTGTTGACACAGGGGTGGACAAGGGTAGGTTATGGTGGGAGGATTTTTTGCTTTCAGTGCAATTTTATACTACTTTCTTCAGATGTGCTTTAATCCCCACTCTCCCTCCCCCCATTATTTAGAATTCTCATGTCTTTCAGAATAACTTTATAAGCCTGTGGGTGGGAGGGGGGAGCAGGAAAAAAAGAGCGTTAAAATTAATTTGATGGCACCCATGCACACACATCTGTTCTGCTGTGTTTCCCTATCAAAGTCTATCAATCAAAAGGAAAAGGTTGATATGTATCACAGCGGGATATTTCAAAAAGCTGGATGCAAGCAATTGTGTGCTTGAAGGTTTTATTCTGCACCGAGTTTCTGACAGGAATCAAAATATCAAAATGGTGTGCATGTATGCTTTTATTTTACATTTCCAATTTTTTTTAAGAAGGTAGTGAAATTAATAGAGCAATAGAGTTAATTACCAAAATTCCAGTCTCAGTATCTTTTGTTCTGTTTATTGTTGTGCATGTTCTGAAGCCCAAACCTGGGACCACACGTAAGAGCCTGACAATGCTGCAAGCACTTTTGTATCTGTGCTACTATTTTAGATCATTACAGGAACACATGCTAGCTACCCTGTGTGGTTCTGGGTTCAAACCACCATCTCAGAGTATTTGGTACGGGGTACTTCACTGAGTCTCTGCTTCCAGTGCCCCCTAGACTCGCTATCTTTTCCTAGTAGTAATTAGAGTTGCAGTGAGACAGTTCATAGCACGTTGTGTTTCATCTTTCCTGCTTTCTTCTCTTCTTAGCTGCTGTCCCAGCTGAGAGGTAGGGAGTAGGATGACACCATAGAGCGCTGGCAGTCTGCCTCTTCAAACACCCTGAGTGCTCTCTGTTAGAAACCACCTTCGTTGTTTCTTGTTCCGACTGCTGGGCTGTGCCCTGTGCTGTTACAACATTGCCTTGTCTCAGCAGTGGGGCCATTTCATTTATGGATGGATAAAACAGCAATACTTAGAGTACAGCTTGACTCAGCCCTGAAGTATTCGGTGTTGGTTAGTGACGAAGCACAAAATCTTGATGTATAAACACGCATTCTTTATGCATAGAAGCAACAGGACAAAACCTAAGAATGTCTTAAAAACATTTTGAGGTGAACAGTCTCTTCTTGTGCAAAAGTCTTTGCCAGCTTGGCCATATGAGCAGATATGTTCAGGATATGGTCTACTTTCACCAGTTTGCCTCAGACCCTGTGAGTACTAGCTGGGAGTCAGCAGGGGGACCACACTCTTTTCTAAAAGTGGGGGTGTTGCACTGTGATGTGTGATGGTGCTGACCCATTCCTGCCTTTGTACCACCAGTGAGTGGTAATGCAACACTCTCTAGTTTTCAATGGCAATGTACTCCTGCAATGGGATGAGGAGAAATAGGTGACACTACTATATGGCATTCAAATGAGTGCATTTCAGAGCAAGTTCCCTTCAGCAGCAGCACTGGAGAGATGAAACCAGAGCTCTTTGACAGTTTTGTTGTGTGCTGGGGGCAGTGAGACATTGCAAAAACCACTTCTTGACACTTGCTCAAGAAGGGGAAATAAGGCACAGAGAGGGTTTTTGACCAGCTCTAGGTGCTTTCAGCCAAGCTGAGAACAAACCCTGGGACCCTAGTATCTTGTCTAGCTTCTGGAAAGCAGCAGCTCTTTTTTCTGAGCTGATTCTCGCCTGTCCTCATATAGGAAGCTCTGTGTGTCTCTGTTATCTGTTGAGCTGAGGGTGGGGGATTTCTGTAAAACACACTCCAGTGTAGATTCCAATCGCCTTCTGTACGGATCTCCCACGGTCCTGTCTGCCCTTCTGTCTCATTCCTTGCCCCCATTTTCTAGGGAGCAATGCTGGAGTCTATCCTCTTGACTAAGCTGTTGCACTTTAATTTTCAACAGGCCCCTATTGCTCTTGCACCTTGTGTGTGGTCTTTGAACGTTATGTGGCTCGGCAGCTGGGAATAGTGAGTGGGTGGGCAATTTAAAACAGAAAAGACTCTGTATCAGCACAGGGCTGAGGTTTGAACTCTGCTCAGCTTTGGATACGTGTAGCTGGTTCTCAGGGCTGTGATTTAAGTGCCGTTTCGCTGGTGTCAGTGTGAAACTTAAATCAGTGCTAAGAAACTGGTAGGGAAGAAAAAACAAACTTTGCCTGTCCGATAACGAGTGTTACTCTTGGCCCTGATGAAAAATTGCGGGATCAAGGCATCTTAGAATGTATTCTGCTCTTTTGCCTCCACAACTAAGAAGACAAAGAGTCTAATTTGATGTCAGTGTTTCTTTGCTGGAGTATATTTCCGAGCTGTTTCATGCCATTTAGAACACAAATCTGATTCTGAGTTTCCTGAAGATGTGGACTGCTAATGGAGAGGCAGATGAGGGGGGTGCCAACCCATGAGACATAACACTTTATTGCATTCATCTCAGTGTTTGTCTGAGGCAAAGTAAATGTGCTCAAACGACAAAATATAATCCCACTATCATGACTTATTGAGCTCACAGGACCTGGTTCTCAGATGCTTCCTTCTCCTTTTTGTTGTTCTCTGTGCTGGTGGAGGATTATATGGAGGAGAGGTCAGGCCAGAGGGCCTGCCTTCCAGGTGCCCTGGCCTGATTCACATACATACACTCTTCTTTTGCACTTTTGATGGTGACCCCACTCTGCATGGGCAGAGAGTTCTCATGTGGGGGGGGTTCACCACTTGCCTTCCTTCGCATTTGCAGCCCAGAGTACCAAGTCCTCAAAATTTCAGTGCAGAGGTAGTTCTTTCCCCACCCACTTTCCATCTATCCCACCCAGGTAGACAGGATGAGCAGAAAGAATCCTTGCCTTGATAAGATTGATAAATGAGGTTGGAACAGATCTCCTCTTTTCTGGAGTCCATATGGAGTCCAATCCAACATCAAACTCATAGCTGACAAAATAAAAAAAAATTGGCAAGTCCCTAAGTACTTTTAAAGATTCTAAAGGTGAAAGATATGGTCGATTGGCATTCTTTTTAGAGCCTGGAGTGATGTTATATTTGCTTTATAGAATTCAAAGGAGTGCACAATTAAAAAATCTAATAGATAGATATTTGGAAGAGTCATTCAGTTTTCCAGTGCCACGTGTATACCCATCATTCACCTCCACTGCAGTGGGCTTCATATTGATTTTTAGCATTATACCCTAAAATTTGCAAAACATAAGTAAGAGTAAAAAGGCCAAAAAAGGAGAATATCCTTGTTTTCAAAGAGCTGGCAGATTACAATCTAACATCAGCTATGTCACTGTAGTGATTCCACTCTTAAAAGTAGGTATGGTGCTGCAGTACCATGAAAAAACATACTGAAGATCAAATGAGCACTACGGCCTCTTTAGTACATCTTGCACTTACTGCATTCCTTTCTTTTTGGTTTTGTTTTGTTTTCATGATAATACTGGTGTATGGCCAACAGCCTCTTCCCATGATGGAATAATATAGGTGCATGAAAGTATGACTGGGCAGCAGGATCAGATGGATGAGTACTAGTGAGGGTCTGGCAGGAGTGGGAACTAATCAGGACTAATCAGCATCTCTTTGGGAAACCAAAGTAATGCAGCCAGGACCAACACAATTTAATATACTTTACAGAGAAAAAGTCTGAACAGAATTTCTGTACAAAGTATAATGAATGGAGTGGCAGACTCCAGATGGATTTCATGGGAAAAGGCTTGAAATTCTGTAATATTTTTGACAAATCTTTTTGTTCAAGTGGGGTGAATATTCTGCAAAGAGCTTCCAGGATGAAAAGTCCAACAGAACACTTATTTTTTACTAACAGGGTTTCTGTTTCATTCATATATACATATACACACACCCCAAAATACAAATACACCCCAAAACATGCTGAACACCCCAAAGCAATATGTCTGCTTCTTAAAAAGTGTGAATACTTTGCACTCAGCAGCACCTGACTGTTATTCCACCATGGGAAGAGGTTTTTTGCCATGCACCATTGTTATTATGAAAACAACAAAAGAAAGGAATGCAGTATAGTGCAAGATGTAGTAAAAAGCTGTGTTGACAGTGAAATGGCACTGTAAAATTGCTGTATGTTGTGATGTGAATCCTTTTGAACCCAGTAACATCTGATTTCCACCCTCACAATCAGTAAGTCAAACTTACTCCTCCCCACACTCCCCTTACTCTACCTGTGTCTGGGAAGCTGGAGAAATTGTATTCCACCTCATTTTGGGGTGACTGGACAGATTCTCTCTTCCTGTGGTTGCTATTCTTAATTTCATCGGGTCATGGATGTGCTCAGCTGTGGCTTTTCAACCTTTACCCTGGACTGCCCCAAACTTGCCTCTAGATGGAGATTTGCAGGTGTCAGCATAGCAGAAAAGGTTCTTTTGCTACTGCAAGTTCTCAGCAATTAAGACCTGGCAGCAATGAATAAATCTCTGATTAAAATGGTCCAAATGATTCAATGGGCAAAAAAACGAAATTTAAAAAAAAAAAAAGCTCTAAATTCTTCATTGTTACAACCTACAGAAACAAATCTTACAGCAAATTTCTCATGTTCTTCTTTACCTCTTTTTAAAATTGTGACCAGTGACATCTAAACCTCTTGCAGGAGTGATTGTAGCATCTACTGACTTAAAAAAGAACCTCTAACACTAAATTAGTCCCTAGAAGCAATTACCTCATATTTGGAGGCAGCAGATTATTCTCTATTGAAAGTTGAATAATCATTTCTAGTAAGCATGTGCAAGAGGGGATTTGTGCCCTGATGGAAGCTGTGGCAGATAAATCCCATGATGGTTCTGAGTGTCAATACTGTTCAAAAGAGGACAGTGATCTTCTGAAACTTGTTTGAGGACAAGACAAGTAGAAGCAGAGGCAAATAATCAAAGCAATCAAACAGTTCTCCCTGAACAGTTGTCAAGACCACCAATACACACGTCCTGTGCCACGAGTTTGTGGTGATGCACATGATATGCAAGCACCATAGCAACAAGATATTAATCATCAACACAGGCACAGTTTGGGGTAAGTCTTCAGAGGTGCAAGTCGTAGGCTGTATCTCGTGTACACAACAAGCCCCAACGGTACCAGTTTCAGTGCTACCTCAGCAGCACTGCATAGCTGAATTCATTATGGATGAGCTTATGTCTTCCTCTGAAGGATCCAGGTGCTGGGCCTGGTATACAAATGCCTGGACACGAAGAACAACCTCTCTTCCAGTTCTGTGTCCCTTTTTCTTTGTGGTTTTCAGTTACAGACTCTGGGCAAGTTCTTTGCTAGTGAGACACCACTGATTAAAGTGGCACTGTGCCAGCACTATCTGGCACTCTGAGTGATGGCAGGGATTTTCAGAACAGTTCAAGTGAGAAGATTAGTGCCCAGTTCCTCTGATGTTTGGTCAATAGCCTTCTCTTGGCTCATCAACCTCTCTGCAATGCCACTGATGCCCAGTGCAGGCACTTCCTACTTGCCACCAACGTGAGAGAAACAACAGATGGTTTAATGGCCCAAAGCTTTCTCTTTCTGTGGTTTATTTACCTAGATTTTTCTTTGATGATGACACACCAATAAAGTGCACCTATACCAACTAGAGTACCAGGTTCAGTGTGCCAAAGAGTTAGGTGTACATTTTCAACAGTGAAAATGACTTACCACTGGAAAAGACCCATCTATTTTTGCTATTAATGGCGTCTTTAAACAAAGCTTGGCTGTCCCTCCAGCCTCCTGAATGGCGACTTGCTGAGACTTTTGGGCTTGGAACAGCTCAGTAAAATTCAGTGGTGGTATATAGGTCAGGCTATGAAGTCTCTTCTGCACTGAGGCAGTTACTATACAAAAGGGAAATATTTCTCCCTACAGATAAATACCTGGCCATGGCTGGAAGTACGTGTGGCAAGGTTATGAACAGCTTTGACCACGAAGGGGTCAAAGGGTTCTGTTGCTGGGAATTTCTGATCCTCTCTGGAACTTCTACTTGGTGTTAAGCTGCTGCTGGTGTCAGAGCCTCATAGGCATTTGTGGATAGGCTTCCGGTGTAGCTGGTATTCTCTATTAGGGATTAAGAAAACAATTACTTTTCCCGTGGTGGTAACAAGCATTTATCTAGCCTAGAGATCCTGATATCCTTGTGTTTGTGTGTGAAAAATACACCAAAGGAAAGACATTCATGTTTAAAGTACAAGTGATAAAGACCACATGAAGGCAAAACACGAAATAGGTCAGATGCAAAAATTCCCCTATGAAACTGGAGAGGAGGATGTAGGCAAGTGTAATATTGTTATCTGGACTGGAATTTAATCAAGACTCAAGTATGAGGTGATGTGGTACTTCAGTGGTGGGATAACCGCCCCACCAAAAGTGTACTCGATTCTGCCTGTCTTTTCAGAGATTCAGGTGTGCACCAGTTTAACTTGCCCAGCCTCAACAGAGCTGATCCTGATATACACAAGGACACTCATATTCAGATTTCCCAGCTCTTCCCCTCCTCTTCCCTTCAAGGTCTCTCTGCTTATGTCATGTGGAATGGCATATGTTCAGGTGTGGATCAGAGAGACTTTGAAATGGAAAATCAGAGGATACCACAGGCCATACTGGAGAAGAGCTGGCAAAGCTTAGAACCAGGCTGGCAGAGTGGTGAGGGTTAGGACTAAGGTAGGCTTGTATGGGGTGCTGTGTTTGGAGTCCCAGAGAAATCTGTAAGCCAAGAATAATGAATGCTGGCAGAGCTCCATGTGAGTAACAAACAGCTTATCCTGTCTAGGCTAATGACAAAATGCTACATATTGGNATACCTAAACACTCTGCTTTGCTCTGATAAGATGCCAGAATTACATGACTTTTACTGTGTAACAAGGTTCTTTGTGTGGGTGTAGCAGCCCCTCCCCATACCTAGCGGATACACTCTAGGGAATTTTTGCAAGTGCGAATATTGCCTCTTGTAAGGTCACTGAGTAAAGCAAGTTAATACATTGCATGAAAAAATGTCATGTTTTGTGTGTTTCCATAAAAGCCCCACAGAACAGTCCTACATAAAGGTTATTATCACTATTATATGCACAGCAATGACCTCCCATGTGTATTACTCTGCAATATGTTGGGCCTTTGCCTTGCCCTCCATCAGACCCAAGCCGGTAATTTGAATATTAAGGACTTCGTGTAAGTGCAGGCCAGTCTAGTTCACAAGATACCTCCACTGCTCAGTCCCTCTGCCAGGTGGAGGGCTTGGCTTTACTCTCTGCCTCCGATGCTCAGGATCTACAGCTTGCTGCCATTACAGTGCCATGGTTCTGCTCCCTCTTCAGACATGCCTGCAGAGACTGGGCCTTGCTGGCAGATGTATCAGCATCTTCCCCTCTTCTCCTGCTTCTGCTCCACACCTGCACTAACTTACCCGCTGTGTCACAATGCTCACTTTCTACCCAAAATTCTTATTACTGAGTGCCTGGTGCTTGGACAAACTGGGACCCACAGGCAGTCTCTAAGGGCTTGTCATCTCAAGAGGTACCAAACTTGGACTTGGGATGGTTTCCCAGGCGCAAGGCATGTCTTTGGTAATACATACCGAACATATCACCTGCATGAAATCTGCAGATTTGCTGGGCAATGCAGAGGGCTGTGGGGCTACTTGTGCAGCTGGGAACGCAGAGGAGGATCTTCAGGGAGGGGTAGACTCTCTAAGTGGGGGTCAGCCATGCCCCGAGCCTCGGCACGGAGGTGACACGAGGACCTGACACACGAGTTTGCTCCTATAGCAGCCTTGGCCCCACAGCGCAGGACCAAATGAACACGGCTCGTGGATCACGAGGTGATTTCCTATGCCCAGTTTGCTTGCTCGCTAACCCGGCCCGGCTGCACGGCTCAGCTGTCACTGTCCCCCCCGGGGCTGGGGCCGGGTATGCCCTGCAGGACGAGGCGGGCGGCGCAGCCCCGCGGGGAGTGTTGGCCGCGCTGGCTTGGCCGTCTCCCGCGGCCCCGCCGGGGCTGCCCCGCACCCGCGCA